>PVJH01038424.1:0-17167 GCA_004026705.1 Nesogale talazaci | reverse complement strand
TCTTGAGCTGGGGACTGTTGGACTCTGTTATCTGGCTGACTGTTGGAGACAGTTGGTGACTGTTGGTGACTGTTGCTCTGCCGTTTGCGGCCTGTAACCAGATAGCCTGGATTGCTCTACAGAGGACTATTCAGCGGCCCTCAAGAATTGAAGCACTGCTAGTCTTGTAGTTGCCTCACGCAAGTGAGTTGCACTGAGCTATTTGTATTGCTTTATAGTTAACTTTCTCTTTTTATTTTATATATCTTGAGTGAGTTGCACTGAGCAATCTGTATTGCCTTATAGTTAACTTGTTATCTTTTTATCTTATATATCTTTCTCAGTATATAAACATATAAAAAGGCATTACTAGTGTCCTGAATTTTATTTCTCTAGAAGAACCCTGTCTGACACACCTTCCCTGTTTCTAAAGAACATACAGGTTGTACTTCTTTCTAGACAGAATGTTTATTCTTCTGGCATTCCATGACAATTTCATTATTCTCTAACTTGTTCATGGGTAGGAAGACTACATCAATTGATTTCAACATGATTTATGAATTCTAATAATTCCAAAATTCCAATAAATTATTTAATGAATGTGGATTTAAATCTCCAAGAACTTATGTCATGAATCTGAGAAAACTGATTCTCAAGTTTATAGATGGAGACAATAGACACAGAATAGCCAACATAACACTGAAGAAAAGAATTAGAGAACTTGCATCACTGGACTTCAAGATTTATTGAAGCTGCACTTATTAGCTACATCTTGTCTGTCAGTTTGACACACTTTGGTGGCTTGTAAGTTGCTGTGATACCGAAAGCTATGTACTTTTTATCTCAAATGCCACCAGGGTCACCCAAAGTGAATAGATTTCAACAGAGCTTCCAGATTAATCACAGACAGAGAAGAAGGTCTCAGCTCTGCACTTTGGAGGTAAAAAAACAAACAAACCCTCAACACCTTATGTATAGCTTCAAAATGCTGTCAGATATTTTGAGCCTAATGAATGGAAGCAAAACCTTGCCTGAGATACTGCCGGAGAATGGGGGTCTGGGGTTAGAGCACTCCAAATGTGACTGCAGAGGAACTGATATCTTGGAGTGTAGTCAACCATAGTGGCATGTGTCAAGTAAAAGCCTGTGGGAGAGGAGTCTTCAGGATCTTCATTTGCCAATCGGGCTGCAAAAATCTCTCATAACTGAGAATTGAAGCATGCAGCATATGAATTTAGGAAAATTGTAAGTGGTCAAAAATGAATCAGAATGCATAAAGATCAATATCCTACACTTTAGTGATCTGAAATGGACTGCTGCTAGCCATTTTCCATCAGAAAATCATGTGATCTACTATGCTGGGAATAAGACACTCAAGAGAAATGGCATGGCATTCATTCTCAAAAAAGGATTTGTAAAATCAATCATGAAATGCCATACTGTCAGTATTGGGAAAGTCCAATCAATACAATATTATCCAAATGAATGTACCAACTGCAAAAGCTTATGATAAAGAAATCGAAGAATTCTACTAAAGTCTTCAGTCAGCAATTGATCAGACATGCAATCAAGATTCATTAATAATTATTGGTGATTGGAATGCAAAACTTGGAAACAAAGGAATGGCAGTAGTTGCAAAATATGGACTTGATGACAGATGCAAATCTGGAGATCACATGACCTAATTTTGCAAAACCAATGACTGGTTCATAGCAAATACCCTTTTCCAACTACACAAAAGGTGACTATGCACGTGGACTTCTGCTGATGGAATGCACAGAAATCAAATGAACATCTCTGAGGAAAAATGGTGGAGAAACTCAGTATCAGTGGGTAAAACCAGGGCCGAGGCTGATTGTAGAACAGACCAACAACTGCTTATATCTAAGTGTAGGAGAAGGCAATCGAACATTAAAACAAGTCTACAAAATCTAAACTATGACCAGGAGTCTATGTCACCTAAATTTAAAGGGCATCTTAAGAACAGATGTGATACGTGAACACTAATAATGGAAGGCAGGATGAGGAAGGACATCATTCATGAAAAAGCAAGCATTCATTAAAATGACAGGAAATAAAGAAAAGATCGAAGTGGATGTCAGAAAAGACTGAAACTTGCTTGTAACCACAAAGTAGCCAAACAGATGAAAGAAAGATTAATGTCAAAAACCTGGTGATGCCCCCCCCCCAAAAAAAAAAACAAAAAACCTGAGTAAAATTTTTCAAAGTCGATTCAAGAAGACAAAGCCAAGTATTACAATGTTATATGCAAAGATCTAGAGTTAGAAAATCAGAAAGAACACACTCAGCATAACTGAAACTGAAAGAACTCAGGGGAAAGTTCAAGCCTGGAGGTGCAATAATGAAAATTCTCTGGACAAAATATTGAGTGATGCAGGACTCATTCAAAGAAGATGGAAAGAATACACAATCATTGTGCATACAAAAAATAATGACTGATAATCCACCATGTCAAGAGGAAGTATATGAGCGAGAGCTAATGGTGCTGAAGAAAGCTCAAACTGCACTGAGAACATTAGCCAAAAAAAAGGCTATAGGAATTGATGGGAGTACCAATTAAAATATTTCAGCAAGCCAAGGAAGTCCTGAAAGTACTCACTGGTATATGTCAATTAATTTGAAAGACAGCTACTTGGTCAATTGACTATTGAAATTCATATTTGTATTCATTCCAAAGAAAGATGATCCAATAGAATGCTCATATGATAGAACAATATCACTGATATCACACGCAAATAAAATTGTGCTGAAAATGATCCAACAGCTGCAACAATATACTAACCAACAGCTGCCAGAAGTTCAGGTAACATTCAGAAAAGGAAATGCACAAGGGATATTTTTCTGTTGTCAGATGGGTCTGGACTCAAAACAGAGAATACCAAAAAGATGTTTACTTGCCTATTATTGACTATGACAGGCACTGTGTGGACCATAATAAAGGATAGATAACCTTGAGAAGAATGAGAATTATCATTTACTTCCTTATGCTCAGATAGAACTTGTACATGGATCAAGATGCAGTTGTGCATACTGCATGGTTTAAAATCATCAAATCTGTGTTTATGGGATATATCCTCTCACCATATTCATTCCATTTGTATGTTGAGCTAATAACCAGTGAAACTGGATTATATGGAAGAGAATGAGGCACCAGAAATGGAGGCAGGGCTATTAGCAACCTGTGATAAGGATATGACGCAACCTTCCTTGCTGAAACGGAAGCAGATTTGAAGCACTTGCTAATGAAGATCAAGGAATGCGCCTTCAGTATGGATTAATGACCCAATCAAAAAGAGACCCAAATCCTCACAACTGGATCAAGAGGTAACATTATGATTCCTGTTGAAATTGTCAAGGATTTTGACAGGCCTAGGTCCACAATCAATTCTAATGGAAGCAACCATCAAGAGAAGAAAAACTAGTTTCATTAGGTAAATCTGCTGCACAATAACTCTTTAGAATATTGCAGACCAAGGATGTTACTTTGAGGACTAAGGTGCTCCTGACCCAAGCCATGACCTCATATGCATGTGAAAATTGAATAAGGGCATTGAACAAGGAAGACCAAAGAAGAATAGATACATTTGAATTGTGGCAATGGAGACGACTATTAAAATACCATTGACTGCTCAAAAGACCAACTGATGTGTATTGGAAGAATTATGGCCAATGTTCTCCTTAGAGGCTAGGATGTTAAGGCTTAGTCTGATGTGTGCTTTTCTTTGCCATTTTACATTTTACAGCTTATATATGCTTTTCCAACTGTTTTGCTAGAAGTATTGACCTTACAGAGAAATGAGGTTATTATATCAATAAGAAAAAAGAAAGGGTGAGTAGTCAGACTTTAACATTTGAAAGAGACTTTAAGAAGAGTCTATGACAAGATAATGAACCACAAAACAGATTATGGAACAAAACTGAGTATATGTGTGTTTGTATATTAGTTCACTTAGTATATAGCATCATGAACAGACAATTTGGAAGATCTTGAACATGCAATTTTCCTCTGATCCATAGCTTAGATTCAGATTTGATGTGAAAGAAATAGCTTTCTAAGATGAAGAGAAGAATTACTTATGACAGCAAGCCAAGGAAATTTGGGGAAGGATTGTTGAAAATAGTCATGTTTCCTTGCTTCTTTTATCTGAAGAAAGACTTCAAATCTCAAGGAGAAGATGACATTTCTTTCATAGGAGAGGAAGTCAAAACTGGGTGATCTCACACGTTAGCAGATGGGTCCATCTCTTCTACAGATGATCCTAAAATGCTTGCAGTGTCAGAAAGCGTCCAGGAGTTTCCTGTCTAAAGGGGTGGAGATAAAGAACTAGATGCAATAACAAAAGTATATTGACTGCAGTATTTCTATTTTTATCATTTTATTGGAGGCTCATACATCGTTTCTCACAAGACATAAATCCATACATTGTGCCACGTGCCTGCTGCTGTCATTGTTCTCCAAACCTCCACCTTTCCACCCAACCCCCTGACATCAGTCTTCTATCTCTTCTCCTCTCTCCTTGCTCCCCACTCCCCCATCAACCCTCAATACTCTATAAATTATTATTGTTTTGTTGTAACTTACACTGCCCGATGTCTTCGCTCACCCTCTCCCCCAATGGCTGTCCCCCCGGTAGGAGGTTATGTGTAGGTACCCAAGTTGGCTCCCCCTCTCTACCCCACTTTTCCTCCACCCATCCAGTAGCTTCACTCATACTACTGATCCCAAGGGGTTCATCTGTCCTGAGTTCCCCGCATTTCCAGTTTCCATCTCCACAGGTGTACCTTTTCCAGTCCAGCTGGATTTGTAAGGTAGAACTTGTAACATGACAGTTGCAGGGAGGAAGCCTTTAGGAGATAAAGGGATGTTGTATCCTTCATCGCCACCTCACTGTGCCTCACTAGCCTGTCCCCTCCCCACGACTCTCCTGTAAGAAGATGTCCATTACCCGCAGGTGGACCTTGGGTCCCCACTCCGCTCTCCCCTCATTCATAGTGACGTGGTTCTTGTTCTTTGATGCTTGATATCTGCTCCCTTCAGCCCCGCCATGATCACACATGCCAGTGTTTTTCTTCCATGTGGGTTTTGCTGCTTCTGGGCTAGATGGCCATCCATTCACCCTCAACCCTTCACAATTCCAGGTGCTTTATCATTTGGTAGCTGGGCCGACTGCAGTATTTCAGATGCTTTTATAAGTGCATAATATTTATTAACTCTAGGTATGAAAGCATACTTTATAGAAAGAAAGCATTATCATTATCCTCATTTGACAGGTGAAAATATTGAGGCATGTCATGTTCAAGGTGTCTCCTAAGGATTTATAGTTTCGGGGCCTTACAGTGAGGCTAAACCTCTTTGCCTAGTGATCAGACTGCCCTGCATCAAGAGCTGTAGATAAATTTTAGATTTGTGGGGTCCTTGCCCACAGAATTCGATTTCTAATTCTGGGTTGGGAGTTCAGAATCTGCATTCTAATAAGTACTTCAGGTAAATCTGTTGCAGATCAGATCCGCACTTTGGGAAATGCCACCCTTGAGAGTCAGTTTTTCTTTTCATTCCTGTATTGGCTGCACATAAAGCCATCATTGACTCTATTCACAAAACATATTCATCCTACTAAAAAAATCATTCATTACCTTGAACCCAATGACCAGCCCTACATTAGCATTATATTTACAAGACTGTGCATATCACTTCTTAACATATCACTTCATTTACAATGTGCAATTCTGACCCACACACCCATCTTTCAGCTACTCTCTCTGTTTTATTTTTTTTCCTAGTGCACTGGTCACACATTGACAACGGCTGCAATTTACTTATTTATCATATTTATTTAATGTCTTCCTTACCTTGTTAATGCCCTGTTTGAGATATTTTTGTTTCTACCTAGAAATGTTTCAGTGCCTAGAACTGTGTCAGGTACTTATGAAACATGCAAAATAACTGTTACCTGGAAAAACAAAAGCAAAAATGAATATCCCATTATTGGAAACTCTACTTGTGGTAATACAAACTGCAGAGAGCATAGGTGGATCATGCTCCATTGATTCTTTCCTTTCAGCTCTGTGCTACATGCTAAATAGAAACAGGATGCTACCTTTTACTGCCATATCTTTTAAAATCACAAGTAATACAGTTTCTTTGAAAATTGCCTATAACAACTGCAATAGCTTGAGAGGATGCTTTCTCCCATAATTTCCAGCCAGTTATCTTTCCTTGTAACTTTTATTGAAATTTGTTCAGTCTGGATCTGTTCTCAGCCCTATCAAGGTAAAACTTTCCTATCTATGAAACTGCTATTGAAATGGTCACCGGAACTTTTAATGAGGGTCAAGGGCTGGCTATTGACTCAAAGATGGGGTGAGGTTACTTCACAGTCTCATAGAACGCTTCAAAAGGTGGAAGGCCTAGAATCATGATCCAGCCCACATCTTAATAAAAGTCCATGGTAGTCTTTCTAAAAGTTCCATTTTTGAATGATGAATAATGCTTGAAGTCATATGCTTCAGGCTGATTCACTGAAAGTACAAATAAGAAAATGTGATCTTCAAACAAAAAAAGTAAATAACTGAAAAAAAAGTAAATGTATTACAGAAGAAAATTACATTTGCCACTGCATCCGCTTAGATATTTTAAAATTTATAATTGAAATATGAATGAAAAAAGAGAGAAATAGCTTAATCTTGTATGTGATCTTTTATTACCAAAAGGAACTTTGTCCAACTTGTTGTATTTTATACTTCATTTTGGTGTGGAGTCTGATACCCTGGTGTGGATATCCTCTAATTATATGAACAGTGAAAAACAACAAGCCCTTAGGCATAATTTCCATAGATATAAGTATTTTGCATCAATAGAAGTTGGATTCCAGAAAACAAAAGCAAGTTCAATGGATAGAAATAAACAATTTTCCCATTTAGCATAAAGATTGCTGTCTGTGGGCACATAGAGTATTTTGCAATATCTCATATATCCTCAGATTTGGTCTTATCACAACTTTCTTGTTAGGGTTACCATAACAGAAATCTTTGTCTAATTATAAACAGCCCAGTTAGGTGTAAAAATGTGGCCAGTCTTTTTTTAGTATGGCAGATTTCTTGTCTCTGTTTTGCAGATTAGAAATTAAACTCAGATGTTAAATTATTTTATTGATTTATGTAGTGCTATGATGAAAATGAGACTGAAGATCCATTTTCCTAACTTCAGGGTTACATGATGTTTCCTTTAAAGCAAAATCTTGAAAATAGTAGAGCTAAGCTTTTGACAAACTTCTTTTCTAATTAATTTTATAGATTATAACTGAACAGTTACAGAAGTGGCAAAAGGAACTTCCATTATGACCAGTTATATAATCAAGTGTTCAGATGCATTCTAATTAATATGAATGTGACTCTACTTTATAATGAGAAAATTAAGGCTCATAGAGTGTAAGTAACCTGGTCTGTAAAATGACCCAACTCAGATTCAAATCTAGATGTAGAATTTTGATTGCAAAATTCATGCTATACTATAAGGTATTAAAGGTATAGTGTTAAATGGACACCTTTAGATAGAGTATATATCCCTTTCATGCATTCTGCGTTGCAATGTTTAACAATTATGGAATGCTAGTGGAGCTAGCTCTCACTTCACAGAAAATGGTCCCAGAAAGATAGTTGATAATGCAACCAAAGTCTCCTGACTGCTCATTGACAGGTTGAAGAGGATAATCCAGGCAACCATTTTTCTTTTCAACTCGCCTCCCATGCTTTCCTGAAAATGGGTATGTGAACCACACTTCCATTGACTCAGCTGCATCACAGAGCAACCCTGAAGAAGAGAGTACTACCATATTTGGGGATTTCCAACACTCTAGACCCTCCTAGGATCTTGAGAGCCTTCTCTGTCTCCTGGGGAGGGATTGGGGGGCTGAAACTGCTGAACTTGTAGTTAGCAGCTCAATAGTTAGCCCACTATGTCACTATGTATCTTTATATTTACAGCAAAGCTATAAGATCAGCTACTCCTCAGTTTCAGACTCAGATATCGTTAGCCTGTCAACCATAATTTGAAATTTTGGAAAATCCTGATGTGTGGAAGGTTATCAAATGGAGGATGTTTGGGAACAAAATTCTGCTTTTCTCTTTTGTTTTGTTTAATGTTTTCCTTTTCCTTTTCTTCCTTTTCATCCTTATATCATCTAACCAGAAGCAGCTGGTAAAATTCATACATAAGCAGAAGAAAATAAAGAAGACTTTGGATGAGGAAAGAACATCTTGTAGTTAGAATTCTCACTTGAATCTGGATTCTAGTACATTTGTGCCAAAGATAACCTGTGTGTGGATAGGATCAAGTTGGTGTTTATTTTCTATTACACAAATACTTGAGATAATATCTTTTGAGAAACTATCATTCCTGAATATTCATATTGGGTACATAATTTTAATTAATATACATTTTCTTAACCATATATATTCACATCATCAAGACATAATATATTTTTATACTCTACTGACAAATCCCTACCTAGAAATTTTTGAATAAATAAACATTTATAAATAAAAGTTGGCAATGTTCTGTCTGGGATTTAAGGTAACAGATAGTAGAGTCTTTAAGATAACTTTTCTCATATAGAAACTTAAATGGATCCATCCATATACCTAGACTTGTCTTATACTAGGGAATGCCTTAGGACACTGATTGATGAACCCAAATAATTACTGATTGATAATAGGGACAGGTGCTAGATTTTGCTGAGAAATTGCTGTTGAATTCTTGTTTGTTGAATTAGCTTATTTTCCCCCTCTCTTGTATACTCCTTAAAGTCTTTTCCATAAGTCAATGTAGTCTGCTAACATCCCCTTAAGAATATCATGGTATTACATAATTTTGGGCCTTTGTGCATAATAGAGAAATTCCTTACAACACCGAAGCTGGACTTTGAAAAAGGTATGGAATAGATATGCATTAGGGAATTGATATATGTATGCTTGGGGGGTGGGTGGGAAATCACTGTATGTAGGCTTTTTACTACCAAAGGAAGGAGGGGGCATCCACCTGGGAGACCAGTAGCATAGAGTAAAAGTACATTTGCCCTTCCTACTTTATATGTCTGAAATGAGGAGACATAAAGCAATTAGTGAGAGGAAGTGTCTGGAGGCACGGAAAAGAATGAATGAAAAGGAAACCAAGTGAGGCGGGGGAGTGGCGGGTGTGGGGTACACAGGGATGTGAGAACTCAGGTGAGAAGATGTAGACAAAGACTGGGTAAGCCATTAGTGGTGAGACAGCTTCTTCTTCTAATAGAAGTCTAAAGAGTGATTTCAGAACATGGGGTATTCACCTCTCACGAGCACTCTCACACCCTAAATCAGTGGCACCATTGTCAGTGTGTATTTGAGTGGCAATTGGTAGCTTGAAGGAACTAGTGATTTAGAATCAGTAGTGAGAGCAATGCGCCAGTACTAGTATACAACAAAAAATAGTAGTCAGTATGCAAACCAATCCTCAATTAAATTGAAAATGTGGATTTGGAAATCCGTAAATAGCACAGTTCTGTGTGCCATGGCGACAGACAATTTTAGAAATGAAACTATCATCACTAATTAACAGCTGATTAAAAATGGAACTATCTAGAAAGCAGATGTCAATGTTATTTAAGTCTAAGAAAATAATAAACATCTTCAACCTAGAATGAAGACAATTTGTTAAAACACATTTGTAAAAGATATATTTGACTCAGTGCCAGGAATCAGAGTAGAAATTTGTTGTTCCTCTTTGAAGCTAAAATATTGTGACTTGGATTGGATCCCTTAATCACAGTTTTACAAATTTTTAAAACTACAGCTTTAATAGCAGCAACCTACATTTGAATGGAATTGCTGTCCCTTTCCCAAGGATAGTGAGACTTGGTTCCTTCATTCACTATGAGGTTAATGGATCTATTAATAATATGGACACTATATATACAAATGGAGACATGCCAGTGACTAACAGGGATGGAATTTTTGCCTGATTTCAACTTTGGGGAAGCAAGCAATAGGGTTTCTTGTTCCTTCCAGTTGTCAGGCTTCATAAATGGTAATAGGCACATTTACACGAATTCATTAATCATCTTTAGTGAACATTGGTTACCCTAACTTCCTAAGAAAATAGGTTATAATTAGAAACACATATAGAAATCTTCAGATGGAAAAATAGCAACAAAAACTCAAGCAATTCTATCTCCATCTTCTGCCACAACTCACATTATTATTAAATGTCTTTTAAAATAATTTATTTTCCTTCTCATTCTTACAGAAAGGCCAATTAACACAAATCATAAACAAATAAGTGGTTTTTCATAATTGGCATAATATTTCAGGTCTTAGTCTTTTTCTTCTGCAGCCATCAGAAATCTAATCTACCAGTACTTTTCAACTGCCCTTCAGTATTGAAATTAGGTGTATACTTCAAAGACCAAATAAGAAAATATTAATTTTTAACACACACTACACTTCTTACATTTAATTAGAGCAATCCCAAAGGAGCTTTCATGGGAGGTTGAGCAGACCTTGCTTACAGAGGTTTTTTATTTTTTTCTCTATCCCTAAAAATAAAAACACTGAACTTTTAAAGCTATATGCTCTTCTTCAAGAGATAGACAAATGCTTGTGAGAATTCCGTCCCCTTCCTCCCCTTCTCCTCACAGGGTGGTGTTGATAGGTGTCACGAATTGAGGCTGACTCGGCATGACTTTGTGCAACAGAACAAACATTGCGATACAGCATCCTCACGATTGTTATTTTCCAATCTATTGTTGCAGCCACTGTGGCAAAGCATCTTATCAAAGGTCTTTTTCAGAAATCTCCTCCTTTTCAAGCATGATATCTGTTCCCAGAGGCTAGTCTTTCCTCATAAGGTATCCAAATTACATGATATGCATTCTCACTATCTTTTTTTCTATTAGTACATTTATGTTTAATTTTTTAGTAATTTAAATTTTAAAATGATATTATTGGGTACTCTTACAGCTCTTGTAACAATCCAGACAGCAATTGTATCAAACACATTTGTGCGTATGTTGCCATCATCATTTTGAAAGCATTTTCTTTCTACTTGAGCCCTTGGTATCAGCTGCTATTTCCCCCTCCCTCCACCACTCTCCCACCATGGCGAACCCTTGATAAAGTATATATAATTGTTATTTTGATATCTTACACAGGTTGCTGACTCCCTTCACCCATGTTTCTGTTGTTCATCCACCTGGGTGGGGAGCATGTGTTATATGTTGAGTATTATGCTCACTTACCCCAGAGCAGGGGCATTGGTACAGATAGGAGCTCTACATACAGGGACTCCAGGTCAGATAACCCCCTCAAAAGGAGGACCATCTTTTTTTCCCCAATAATTTTATTGGGGACTCTTACTACACTTTTAACATTCAATATATCATTTGTATCACATGTTGCCATATTCAATTTCAAATATTTTCTACGTGAGCCCTTGGTATAAGCTCCTCCTTCCCCCTCCTTTTTAAAAATAAATCACTTTATTGGGGGCTGATACAACTTCCATCAAAATCAATACATACATCAATTGTATTCAGAGCACATTTGGACACTTGCTGTCATCATCACTCTCACTCTCAAAACATCCTCCCCAACTTAGGCCCCCAGCTCCCTATATTTCCCCTACCTCTCCACATCCTTTATCCCAAGAACCCTTAATAATTTACAAATTGTTATTACTTTTTCATACTGGACACTGTCCAATGTGTCCCTTCACTCACTTCTCTGTTGTCTGTACCCCAGAGGGGAAGTTATACGTAGAACCCTGAAATTGGTTCCCCCTTTCTATTCCATCATCCCTCCACCCTCCCGTTATCACCACTGGTCCTGAAGGGATCATCTATTCTGAATTCCTCGTGTTTCTGACTCCAGTGTACATCCCCTGATCTAGCTGGATTTGTCAAGTAGAATTGGTATCATGATAGTGGTGGGAGGAAGCATTTGAGAACTAGAGGAAAGTTGCATATTTCATTGTTATCACACTGTACCATGACTGGCTCTTTTCCCCGCAACCCCTCTGTAAGGGGATGTTGTTGCACCTGTTAATGGGTGTGGCAGTCATGTGCTTATGTTCATTTTATAATTGAAATATAGGGGTGGAGTCTGGCCTGTTAATCTGGAGATAGCCATTGAGTAGCCAATAAGGCCTCTGTGTGTGCATGGTTTTCACCTGAGACTCCTGGGAAACCTCGCGGTATTTCCCTCATGAAGATGAGAAGCTATCTTCCCCAGTTGTTGGGAGTTAGTTTCAGAGATGATTAACCACAGGCAATACAGAATGGCGGCATATGGGAGGCTGGAGTAGCTGGTAGAGAGACCATACGGCTTTACCCTGATGGAGCTGGACCTCTGAGGCTGGGGCAGTCACATGGAGGCCTTGCAAGCGATAAGTTGCTTCTGCCACCACGGGATGCTGTTGATGGACCCTGAGCTCTGGAAGCGAGGAGACATGGGGAGACCCCTGTCAGTGCCAGGACTCTGTACCCACTGACCTGTGACTTTGTGAGTCAGAAGGAGACTTTATGGACTGATTTCCGGCATATGGGTTAATATCGGACTTGCGACTTTGAGCTGGAGTGGGCTGGAATGTTTTCTCAATGTTCTGTTCCCCTTGAATATAAACCCATTTCTTATATCCATATGCGTGGCTTTGAAATTTGTTCCTCTAGTCTACCCGGACTGACACAATGGGCTTTGGGTCCTTTATCTGTACTTCCCCTCTTTTATAATAATATAATTTGTAGTTCTTTGATGCCTGATACCAGATCCCTTTGACAACTCATGGTCACACAGGCTGGTGTGCTTCTTCCATGTGGGCTTTGTTGCTTCTGAGCTAGATGGCTGCTTGTTTACTCAAGCCTTTAAGTCCCCAGCCACAATATCTTTTCGTAGCTGGGCACCATCAGATTTCTTTACCACAATTGCTTATGAACACATTTGTTGTCAGCAATCAGATCAGGAAGGTGAGCACCCAATGTTATGATTTTTGTTTCTTGAATTCTGATAACTGATCCCTTTGACAGACTGTGGTCCCACAAGCTAGTGTGTTTCTTCCATGTTGGCTTTGTTGCTTCTGAGCTAGATAGCTGAGTGCTTACTTTCAGCCTTAAAGGCCCCAGACACTACATCTCTTAATAGCCGGGTACCATCAGCTTTCCTCACCACATTTGTTTATGCACATCTTTGTCTTCAGTGATCATGTTGGGAACGTGAGCATCACAGTTTGAAGATAATTACCTGGCCTACTGAGTAGATGAGATTTGTACTTACGCCCATTTCAAATCCACTGACCCCCAAACGCAAAGACAAAAAATCCATGACCCAACAGAATGTGCAGACATGATTAAACAATATTATTCATATCGGCAAGCAAATAATATTTTTCAGAAGATGATTTTAAAATGGTGGCAGCAGTGTATCAAGTTGGAGTCATCAAAAATTTAGGCTAGACTCAGAAGGGAATGTCAAATGAAGAATAGCATTACTGATGTCTGCTGGATCTTGGCTAAACGTAGATAGAGAATGCCAGAAAGATGTGTACTTGTGGTTTATGGGCTGCACAAAGGCATTTGGGTGTATGGTTCCCAGGAAACTAGGCAGCATTTCGAAGCATGGGAATGTCAGAGCTCTTAATGGTGCTCATAAAGAACCAGTCCAGACCAAGAGGCATCCGCTGGAACAGCACGAGGGAATGTTGTATGGTTCAAAATCAGGGAAAGTGTGTATCAGGGTTGTCTTCTTTCACAATACTCATTCAGTCTGTATGCCAAGCACATCATCAGAGAAACCCAGCCATTCTGAAGAAGATGGTGGCATCAGAATTGGAGGAAGGCCACAAGGAGTAGGTATTAATAATTAACAATCATAAGGATAGCAATTCCATTTCCATTTCAAGTGATTCGTTTCTCGGCGTTTGTGTCATCCAGCGTTACAATTCCAATTAATGCAACATGACAAAGTATTCACTGCCATCAAGTGCATTCTTCATAGTGAAGCTGTAGAGTAGAAAGTGCCCCATTGGGTTTCCAAGACTGTAAACCTCTAGGAGGAACAGATGACTTCATCGTTCTGTCGTGTAGTCTGGTGGGTTTGTAGTCTAATGCTTAACCCAGGGTGCCACCAGGGCTCCTTAATGCATGTAGGAAGGTGACTCTAAGAGTGATTATTTCTATTTAGACACTGGGTGTCATCAGAGTCTGGCACAGCCATACTTTTGTTAACTAAAACCAAATGTGATTTAAGACCTAGTTTCAGTACTACAGTATCTAAGTACTTTAACCTTGAGCAGGGCAAGTTCCTTAGGCCGAACTCCCCTCTTTGCTTCAGGTTTGGGGGAGACATCTAGGAGGTAATCTATAAGAAAACTTTGTAAACAGTGCCTCCTTATGTAACCATGATTATAAATTAATTGCACACGACTTCTTTAAAGTGGACACGATGTCACTCTGAGGATTAAAGTAGGCCGGATTGAAATCATAGCATTTTTTATCTACTCCTCTGTGTATGAAAGTTGGACATTAAGAAAGGGTGAAGGTATGGTACATCTGATTTCTGGTGCCGTTAAAAAATATTGAAAGTGCTATGGACTGCCAGAAGAAATAACAAATCAGTCTTGGAAGAATTATAGCCAGAATTCTCCTTGGAAGTGAGGATAGCAAGATTCCATCTCATGTACTTTGGACATGTTATGAGTAAAGCCTGGTTCATGGAGTCAGGCTTGATAAAGTTGAGGGGTCGTGAAAAAGAGTCAGATCTTTGATGAGATGGATGGACACAGGCCTGCAAAATGGGTTCAAAATGAACTGCCGAGTCATGGAACCAGGTAGTGCTCTTTTCTCTTCTACATAAAGTCACTATGGCTTGGTACTGACTTCACCTCACTTAACAACAGCAGGAAATTATACATGTTACTGGCTGTCTAGTCTTAAAACGATTTTCTTACTTCGTACTATTACTTACTTCGTACATACTTACTTCGTACTGAGTGTTTTAGACAAAATCAGTAGTTACTTAATGAACATCCACCTATCCTTAAATGAGATTTTTTAAAATTCTCCATTTAGATTTAAGAACTTCAGAGTTCATTCAATAGCTTAAGATAATTTGAAATGTTTCCAATATCTCCTACTTCTATTCCATTTTGTAGTGGTTTAAATTTATGGATTAGACCTTTGGCTGTTCAACATAAGGTTGGTGGTTCAAGCCTACTAGCTTCTCTGAGGGAGAAAGCTGAAAATATCTGCTTCAGTAACGATTTGCACTCTCAGAAACCCTATAAAAGGTCGCTATGTGTCATCACTAATTTGCTAGCTGTGGATTTTGTGTTATTTTTTTGTCTCGTTTTCTCAGTCAAACTACTCTATCGGGTATTTGAACTATTCCAAACTGTGTTGTCACATTAAGTTTTACAGCAACAAAAAGTATTTGTGTTAGCTATCTTATACTCAAATTGCAGGTAAAGAATCTAGGTCTTAGAAATTAAATTACTATCACTTGCCTCATGTAAACTTTTTAATAAAGAGTAAAACCCAGAATAAACCTAAATCTCCTTCATTCAAAAGCTCATAACATCCTCTGATGACTATACTTGCCAGTAGAAAACACAACTTTTTATTATCTGTAGGTTAATCTGCAGAATCAGGATAAAGTTAACACATGACTCTTAAACTTACACATTTAAAATGGAATATTTTCCCACTTTTTTCCTGAAAATGTTAGAACTTACATTGTCAATAGATCATGTACTTTTCCTATGTTTATCTTCTCTGTGGTAAGCATTTTATATATTCACTCACACTACATCAGAATTACTCATTTTTGCTGAGCCTTGTTAAAATAGTATATTAGAATACTATATATCCTCCAAATTAAGTGTTATTCAATAATGATAATTTCATGTTCAGGATTAATTCTTTGCCACACATTATTATTATTTTACTTACACCCTTTTAGTTTGTATTATTCTACTAAATTATCACAGGCTAGGTTTCTAGAGGAGCAAAAATCAGTGACGTGTATCTTATATAAATATAGAGAAAATGTTACACATGGAAATGACTTGCACAGTTGTAGAAACTGGTAAATCCCAAGTACATGGGTCAGATGTCAGCCAGGAGCTTCTCTTGACTCACGTGACTATAGGGTCGAGGAGTCCCAAATTGGCAGGTTAGATAGCAGGAACTAGCAAATTCCTAGAACCTGCAGGTCAGTCAGTTGGTCACTGAGTCATGTGTCAAAAACTGAAGGTGAGTGAGATGCAGGATGGAGAGGGAACAAGCTTTACCAGAATAAACCACACACACACACACACACACACACACACACACACACACATGTTACATCCATATCCTTAAGGAAACTCCCAAAGTTTGGATGAGTGGATAATACCTGCCCCGTCATTGAGAAATTAGGCCTACCCATGTTGACATGTAACCATAACCCTCACATAGCTGTAATCATTTCTGTTTTTGTCAGCATCCTAATACATGTTGTGATAATTAGGTTTTTTTGTTTCAATGTGGTTCCTATAGAAACTTGTGGGTGGAGATTAGCCTCTCAATCAGGTCACAGCTTGATTGGAGGGTGTCTGAAATAGCTAGAAGCTGGCCCCTCTCTCTGCTTCCACCTTCCTGTTGGCAAGCCATGTGGAATCATGCTGAGACCTTCAAGGCCCTAGAGTTGCCTCCCCTGCCACTGGATCTCAAGGCTTTGCACCCACTGGCCTGTGATCTTCCATGTGCTGAATGTGTCTAAAGGATGGTTTAGGGGTTAGGAAGGGACTTGTGGGCTAATATCAGACTTATAGACTTGATCTAGACTGGACTGGGGTATTTCCCTGAGATGTAACCACTTTGCAACACAAAACTCTCTCTTAAACATATATGAATGTCAATGATTTGTTACTCTAGTTAATCCGGCCTACATACATGTAATCAAACTCTATTTGTAAGATTAGGGACCAGTACTGAAGTGGCCTTTGGAACTGCAACATACCAAGTTATCTAGGCAGCTAATCTTGGATATGCAGGCCTCATCAGGCACTACACAAGATTTGCAAGAACAGGTAGATTCTTTAGCAGAAGTAGTACTACAAAATAGAAGAGGTTTAGACTTACTTGCTGCAGACCAGGGAGGTATT
>PVJH01038423.1:0-17198 GCA_004026705.1 Nesogale talazaci | reverse complement strand
TGCTGCATTAATCTTTTGCATTGTTTTTTTTCCCAAGCAGTTCAACTATGCCCTAATTTTTATTATTTATTTTCTTTTACTGTTGGAGGGCTTATTTTGCTGACTCTGTTCTAGTTGTTGGAGTTTTTGTGAGAATATGTCTGCCATATGACTCTCTTCCTTTTTCATATATGCTCCTATTGCAATCAGGTTACCTCTGATAACTGCCTTTGCAGTATCCCAAATATTTTGATATGAAGTATTCTCATTCTCATTAATTTCTAGAAATGTTTTGATCTCCCTTCTGATCTGGGCCATTACCTATTATGCCGCAGAAGTTCGTTATTCATTCTCCAACTGTTTTCCTTTGTTTAACTACTGGTTCTTTTATTACTCTCCAGCTTCATGGCACGGTGGTCAGAGAAGGATGTCTGTATGATATCTATGTGTTTGAATTTACTTATGCTTGCCTTGTGTCCCAACATATGGTCATTTCAACATTTTTGAAAATGGGCCATGTGGACTTGAGAAGAATGTCTATTTTTTACATTTGGATGGAGGGCCCTGAATATGTCTATGAAGTCAAGTTGTCTTATTGTGGTATATAGTTCTATAGCCTCTCTGCTGAGCTTCTTTCTCAAAGATCTGTCTTTCTCTGATAGTGGTGTGTTAAAGTCTCCTACTATAATTGTTGAGTCTGTAACAACTTTTTTCATGTTCTGAATAGTCTGTTTGAGAAATTTTGCGGGTCTCTCATTTGGTGCATATATTTTTATTATGCTCACTGGTTCCTGGTGAAGTGTTCCCTTGAGCATTATAAAGTGCCCCTTGTCTCTTTTTATGACTTGAACCTTGAGGTCTGTTTTATCTGAGATTAGGATTGTGACCCCTACTTTTTTTGATTCACCATTAGCCTGATGTATCTTCTTCCAGACTTTTATTCTTAGTTTATTCTTGTCTGCTAGCTTAAGATGTGTGAGTCAACCTTTTTATTTTAATGATGGATTTCAGGCCATTGACATTTAGGGTTATAATCCCAATCTGTGGGTTCATTGCTGGTCTTTTGTGTTTTTTGGTGTGTGTGTGTTCTCTTATTCCCCTTTGTATAGTTCTGCTGTGTTTTTATTGGGGGCTTCTTCAGTGCTATGTTTACTACCTGTGGCTGTATATTCTTGATGATTGGGGTTAGTCTGTTGACTCCCAGGTGAGTTTGGAGTATAGGATGTTCTCCTGTTTGTGCTTGGTTGGTGTTGGTCTTCTGGCCAAGGAATTTCCTCAGGGTTGGGTGTCTCACAGCATATTCTTTCAGTTTTTCCTTATATTGTAAAACCCTTATTCCCCCATCCATCTTTACAGATAGCTTTTCAGGGTAAAGAATTCTAGGGGAGGCGTTGTTTTTCTTTATCTTCTGGAAGATATTGGTACTCCCTCTTCTCCTCTTCATGGTTTTTGTTGATTGGTCTGCACATATTCTTACCTGAGAGCCATTATATGTGACCATCCTCTTTTCTCTTGCTGCTCTCAGGATTTTCGCTTTCTCCTCGAAGTTGGATAGTTTAAATATTATATGCCTTGTTGAGTTATTCCTGGGGTCTAGTCTACTTGGTGTCCTTTGCTTCCTGTATGAAAGAATGGTTTGCATTCATTAGATTGGGGAAATTTTCTTTCAGAAATTCCCTTGTTAAATTAGGTGTTGATTTCTTCACCATGTCTTGTTCTGGGAGGCCAATGATTCGAATGTTCTTCCTTTTCATAGCATCACTCATTGATCTCAGGTTTTCCTCTGTCTCTTTTATTGTTTGATTGTCTTTCCCATTTGTTGAGGTGAACCTGATTATCTTCAAGATCACTGATACGAGTCTCAGCCTCATCCAATCTGTTTGTGAGATCCGCAACCCTGTGCGCACCTTCTGCTATTCCCTGTTAACTCCTGTATTTCCCTCTGATGCTTGATCCTCATTCCCTCTATTGTGGACATCATCCCTTCTATTGTGGCCTTCATCCACTCTATCATTGCATCCTTTGTCTGTGTAGCTTCCTTCATCTCTTTTATTTCTCTAATCAATCTTCTAAGAATTTCTTTTTGTGGCAGATCCACATCAGATTATTTTATGAGTGTAATGAGATTTGATGCTGTGGTTTGTCTTTCTTGTTTACTTATTCGCATTGATGTGGTATTCTGTTGTTTGAACAGGTTGGCGCCATGTTCCTTGGTTACCAACGGCTCTTGTGTACTTTCAGAGTGATTACTGTTGGTGTTTTCACAGGGTGCCTGTGTTTTACTGTGGATATTGGTCTGGTTGCTGTGTAGGCATGTACTGTGTTGACTTAAAAGTCAGCTGTCCCTTTGTTTCCATGATGATTCCCATGTACACAGATTCCCAGACACACACTCCCAGTCACAGACTTCCACACAGTACAGTGTAGCTGGCTCCCACCTCTGGCACTGAGGTTGCAGCAGTTCTGCTCAAGTCCTGAGTAAACCAGCTGACCTCTTATTCCCACACAGATTATGTGCACACAGGCTCCTGGGGACAGACTCTGAGGCTCACAGACTCCCAGGCACACAGGCAACCCAGGTTCTCCACTGCCAAAGTCGCAGAAGTTAGACTAAGGCCCTTGAGCAGACCAACTGAACCCTTGTTCCCCTACAGACTCCTATGCACACTGGCTCCTAGAGACAGATTCTGGGGACCACAGGGTCCTGGGGACCCAGATTGACGATACACAGATACCCTCTCTGAGGAGTACAGCAACCTCCCTGCTCCCACTCAGAGGCCTCAGAAGTTCAACTAAGACCTGGGCCAGCCAGTTGACCACTTGTTCCCACACAGAGTCTGTGAACACAGGCTCCTGGTGACAGACTTTAGGGCACACAGGCTCCCAGATACACACACTCCTCAAGACACAGACTTCAAGACACACAAACAACACAGGCTCCCAACTTCTGAGGACGCAGAAGTTAAGCTAATATCCTTGAACAAACCAGTTATACCCTTGTTCCCCCACAAACTCCTGTACACACTGGCTCCTGGGGACAGACTCGGGGGCACACGGACTCCTGGGGAACCAGGCTCAGGGGCTCAGAGGCTCCCTGGCACACAATAGGCTCCCAACTTGCGGTGGTCAATAAGCAATGGCTCAGGCACCCAGAATCCCTAGGAAATTGCGTGGAACCAGCTTCTCCTCCCTCAGACTACTCTACACAGGGTGGACCTCTCCCAGCTGGGCGAAGCAGGAGATGTTGCCCTGGGCTAAGGTGGGGAGGGAGCGGTCTGTAAGCCAAACTGGAAAAGATCAGGAGTTAACTAAAAGAGACAAAATTTGCAAAAACAGTGGGGGGGCGGGGGGGATAGAGAACAGCTAATGAGCTCTGGCTGCAAGGGCTCAATCTCCGCCCTGCACTGGAGGTAGGCTGTAGCTCTGTGAGAACCGTGGGTTCCCAGCAAGCCACGGTTCCAACCAGGCAGCGGTCTGACAAGGCCGCAGACCCGACCAAGCTGCAGTTCCGACTAAGCTGCAGTTCGACTTAGCCCATGGTTATGACATAGCCACAGTTAAGACTAAGCCACGGATTCAACTAGGCCGCAGTTACAATTTAGCCGCAGATCAGACCAAGCCGCGGTCCAACCGGGCCGCAGACCGGACCAAACTGTGGTTCCAACTAAGCTGCGGTTCTGACTAAGCCGCAGTTATGACTTAGCCACGGATCCAGCGGTGGATCTGACTAAGCTGCGGTTCTGAATAAGCCCCTGTTCCAAGCTGCGGTTCTGACCAAGCTGCAAAATCCTGACTAAGCTGCAGCCCTGACGAGACAGCGCCTTGCGCCTGTCCAAACCTTCCCGGCAGCACCCTGGCAGCGACAGTGACAGACAATGGCGGGTCAATCCTCGGCCGGGCTTCACTGTGGCAAGCCCCAAACCCCCAGCGCCTGAGAACCCTGCAAATCTGTTCCCACTTATCTTAAGATGATCCTCCCGTGATCTGGAAGTGCTGAATTTCTCCTTCAGGCACTTTCCCCGGGCAGATCCAGTGCTGGTTGACTCTGGTGTCACACAGTCGCCATCTTACCGAAAGTCCCAGCTACATATTATAAAAGAAGTTTACTTACTTGGAAACGATAGGGAGCAGTTATACTTTGTTACATATGGCAAATTTGAGTCAGAATCAACTTGAGAACACACACACAGCAGTAGCACATGAGCAGTACTAGAACCAACCCAAATCATTGTTGTTAGAATTGTGTGCTCTTTCCCTAGTCTGTACCAACTCAGAGTGATCCTGTGTGTTACAAACAAAATCCTTCCCAATCTTGTGCCATCCATGCGATTGTAATGCTTGATCCCACTGTTGCAACCATTGTGCCAATCCATCTCGCCAAACCACTTCACATGCCAACAGATCCATTAAAACATGATGATCCCACTGCTTCAGAGGAGAACTATATTCCACAGCATTTTCATAAGTATGACCTTTTGAAATAAGATATATCTGGGTTAATTCAGATCAACACACTTTCAAGTAATTTCCAGATGTTGAACTATTTCAGAAATCCAAGAATTATTGGATAGAATCAATATTGTTGCTAAGTACCATCGAGCAGACTCTGACTCATATCCATGCTGTGTAAAGCGGAACAGGATGCTTCCATTCTCACAATGATCATTTTTGAACCCATTGCTATAGCCACTTACTCAATGCATTTTCTCCAGGGACATCTGCTTTTCTCTTGACACTCTACCATAAATTCTATTCCAGGGACTACTCTTCTGATAACATGTCCAAAGTGTGTGAGACAATTCACACAGGCCTCAATTCTAAGGGTTATTCTGGTGGTACTTCTTCCATGAGAGATTTATTTGTTCCTCTGGTCATCTCCAGTCTTTTATATCTTCTTTCTCATCACCATTCAAATGTCTTATTTCTTCTGTCATCGTTATGCATTGCCCAACGTTCACATGCATAGGAGACGATTGAAAATACCAAGACTTAGGTGAGACACACCTTAGTTTTCAGAGTGGCAGCCTTTATTTTCAACACATTGAACATGTCTTGTTCAGCAGATTTGTCCAGGGTCATATCTCCTTGTTTCTGGACTGCTGCTTCCATGAACACTGATCATGGATTGAAGTAAAATAAGATCTTTGACCACTTCATTATTTTCCCTCTTTCACATGGTTTTGTGTATTGGTCCACTTGTAAGGATTCTTGTTGTCTTGTAATTCACTAGACAGAAAAAAAGACTGCTAAATTATAGATGTAAAACAAATGCCATGAAACCATGCAAGAGAAAGAAAATCTTTGGTAGGTTTCAGACAGTACTAATAGAGTATTAATAAAATGATAGCTGTGGTAATCTTTGAAATGTGTATGTGTGTATATATACATACAAACATACATCTACAGATAGTATAGTTGTATCCTTTCTTTTCACCATACTTATTCAATTTTGGTAATATAATGAAAATATATAATATATAAATACATAATTTATATATTTTAATTATAATTTATATTTTAATTATAATTATAATAATTTTATTTAATTATAATTTTTAATTATATCTTATAATTATTTTAATTATATATTTTATTTAATTATAATTATAATTTATATATAATTATATAATGTATAAATATATGATACATTATATATAATTTATATAATATATAAATATATAATAATATAATATAATGAAAAACTGGAGTATAAAACAAAGAAAGTTGCATCAGAATTGGATAAAGACTTATTAACCATCTGTAATATGCAGGTGACTCAATCTTGCTTGCTGAAAGGTCAGAAGGAATTGAAGCATTTTTAACTGAAGATCAATGATTTCAGGCTTCTTGTGGATATGATCCAATCTAAAGAAGACCAAAATCCTAAGAAGTGGACCAATAAGGAATGTCATAAAAATGAAGAACTAAGGCACACTGTGAGATGGTATTTCCAACTGCCTCTTATATGTGTGAAAGTTGGATACTGAAAAAGGAACACTACAGAGGAATTTATGTATTTGAATTGTGTTTTGGAAGAAGAATATTGAAAGGACTAAGTATAGCTAAAAGAACAAACAAATCTTTCTTGGAAAAGTACAGCCAGAGAGTTTCATAGACGCAAATCTGGCAAGATGTAGTCTCACATACTTTGGATATATTGCTAGGGGAGACCAGTCCCGGGACAAGGACACCATGCTTGGTAGACTGGAGGTGCAGTGAAGAAGAGGAAGGTACTCAGTTTGAGGGATTCACACAGTAGCTACAAAGATGAGATCAGACATAAGCAAAATTGTGAGGGTCACTCACGGCCGACGGTTCTTTATTCTGTTGTGGTTAGCATAGCAATACATTGGAACCATGGCATTTAACAACAAAAACAATAATCATACAATAGCTAAACATTGTGTTGCAAATCTATGAGACAAATGTTTGTAGTAACACTTGTAAATGTGAGGAATTGGATAACATTTAAAGAGTCTTGAGTACCATACTGAAGTTTTATATTCTAAAAATGATCTTCTATAAGAGTTTCATGAAATATGCAGTGGGTTTCTTACCAGCCCTTTCTTTCTCCTACCACATCTTCTACTGGTCTGTCATGCAATGCTCTAATTGATCATACCTGTCACTGAAGGCTATGGCATAGTGAGTCGCATGTTGGACTGCTAAACAAAAGTCAGTTTTTCAAAACTGCGAGATGCTCTGTGGGAGGAAGTTGATGCTTTCTTCCCCTCCTCCCAAAGAATTACAAATTCAGAAACCCATAGACACAGTTCAACTCTAAGCTCATTGGAATAGACACCCTGGCTTTGAGTTTGGTTTTGGAGTTATCATAAAAAGCAATTGCATTCTCCTCAAACATGATCGTACACATTATTCTCCTAAATATGTTCAAGAGACCTGTGGTGACATGCTAGTTAAGTGCCCCGCTGTTAATCCCAAAGTTAGTGCTTCCTTAGGAGAAAGAACCAGCCAATGTGCTCACATAATGACTTCAACCTGCAAAATCCAATGGAGCAGTTCTGATTGTCGTGGAGGGTCGCAGTGAGCTCAAGCACACATTTCAGCATATAATCACAGTTGTGTTATCAAGAGATTCTTGCTTACCAGTCATTAAAGGAGAACATGCGATGAACAACCAACCTTTATAGCATGGAGTAAAATATTTGATTGTTTTACGGGAATGAGAAAAAAATCATGCTGAGAAATGACTGGAGTCATAGCATGATATGTAAGCTTCATCTACAACATGCACCATAGAGTGATTTCACTCAAAAGTGATCCCATGTGACAGTGTAGAACTTTCAAGCAGGAATTTTTAAAAACTCTAGTCTTTCTAGAAGCAGGTAGTCCAAATTTTATCCGAGGTGACTTTTTAATGTCAAACTTTTTGTTAGTGGCTGACTATTCAATTAATCATGACTCAGAAATCCTTGGACACTTGTACAGCAACTGATTCTGTAAAAAATTAGGCAACCAACTGAAATGTTTTACTTAGAGTTCTGTTTGCCTTTCTATTTCAATAAAAATGAAATTTGAAATTTAATTATATTTCACAAGGACCTTATAATAACTCTTCCTAGCTCATATTATACCAGTGATTCTCCATAGTATTTTATTTAGCCAAATAGCATTTCCCTTTCTGGTCAAAATCTTTGCTACTACAAGGTATTTGTTTTCACTGACCTGATAAAACATTATTCATTTAGATGGCTCATTTCTTTACTTAGTCAAGGATTTTATAAACACCTATGTAGGGACTTTTTTGGCCCATTCCAAGTAAAACTATTTTTCTCTAGCACTACTCATTTTTTGATCTTTATGATATCATGCTGATTTGTGTTCTTATAATTTATTGCAGACATAATTAAAAATATTCATCTATTTACTTGTTAAAGTCTATCTATGAAAACTCATTAATTATTATATACTCTATTTCATTTACCTTTGTATCCCTGGTGCTTTTTAAAAAGGAGACATGTTATTCTTTAAACATTTGCCCAATGAATGGATAGTTAAATATGTGAATGATTGAATTATTAGTTCTAGTCTAATTTACATGAGATAGAAAATAGTTTATCAAATAACTAAGATTCAGAAATTTAACAAGCTGGAGAAAAATGGATAGAGTGTAAAGATAACTACATGTAGTAATTTGAGAGAAAAATGAATACTGAGTGTCCAGTATATAAAATTATGAAAGTAGACATCTAAAGGAACACCACAGAGGCATAGCTAACATCCAAAGCAAAAGAAATAAAACAAATAGTTGTCCTCCAGTTAACTTCAATTCATATTGCTCCAATCTGAGTTACACTATGCTTTATTTGAGATTGTTAGGTGCCAGAGAGATTCACGTAAAGTTGAACAAAACATTGCTACACACTGTGTGATCCTCATAATTGTTCCTGTGCTTGAGCCCATCATTGGCAGTCCATCTTCATAAGTGTCTTACTCTGTTTTACTGCCCTTCCACTTTAACAAACACGATGTCCTTCAGGAACTGGTTTCTCCTGACAATATGCCCAAAGTCCATGAGGTGACATCTTGCTAGCCTTGTCTTTAAGGAGCATTCTGCACGTGGTTCTTCTACAACAGATTGTTTTGTCCTTTTGGCAGTCTATGATACTTTGATTGCCCTTCTCTAGTTCCAAAACACAAATCAACGTGTTGCCTTTAGCATCTCAGTGTTTTATAGGGTTTACCATATCTGATTTTGAAAGAAACAGAGCTACAGGTTTTCCTTCCCAAGTGTCTCTGGGTGAACTCAAATTTCCAAACATCTATTTAGCAGCTATGTGTGCTGTCTGCATCACCAGTAGACTCTATTTCTAGAAAAGACCTATTCAAATTAAGCCTGACCAAAGGTATCCTGGAATTGATTCCTCTCTTTAGAACTCTTTTAATGCTGTCAGAATGCCTCTTCAAAGCAAGGAAGGTGAGCTTTGATTTAAACAACTTTACACATGCTATCTGGTGTCAAAAGTACATCATTGTATGGAAACTGAAAGTCAGTGAAGAAGAAGACTCACAAAAGCTGTATTGACACCGTGGTTTCAGTCTTGGGCTCAAACCTCACAATAATTGTCAGGAAGGCACAGGATCCATCAGTGTTCTGGTCTGTGGTGAACATAGTGACTAGGAGTCAGAGTCAACTTGATCACCTCTAACACAAACATTCTTTAACTCCGTACACTCCAGAAAGTAATTATAGGAAGTATGAAAATTTCACATAAAACCTCTACAACCTACTCATAGGCAGGACTCCTGACAGATAATGTGTGCATATGAAGCTCAGCTGTGGCATTTGAAAGGACTGACCTCACATTACAGGAGCCACCTACAGATCTCAAAACAATGTTCTGTCAAGTCCAGGTCATGGTTTACTATAAAGAAACCCTGACATGAGTGACATGATCTGAATGTTAACAAGTAAGCTTTTAGTTTAAGGACACTGCTCTCTAGAAGAAAAGTAAGAGACAGGATGAAGTGAGGGGCAGAGAAACATGGCATGAATCAGGTAGAACCAAATTCTGGAGATAGATTTAGTAGGTTGTTTTTGAACGATTCTAGAGGGTGGGTAGCTCAGTAAAGCAGAATCACCGTCACAATTGCATCAATAGTTCTTTTGTGTGTTTGTTTGTTTGTTTGAGATGAACTTCTGTGTCACTGAAGACAGGTCCATTTCAATTTTACATTTCCCTCTCCTCACTTTATTCCACTCAGACCACTATTGAACTTGGCAGGACAATTTACCTGGAAGGATTTTGCTTTTAAATTAACTATTACATATATTTGCACAACTTATTTCAAGAAAAAAGTAAAAAACACTGTCCTGCTAAGCCCTCCCTATATGAAGCTCTTTTTCTCCTTCAACTCTGCTCCCTCCCCCTTCAATAAATAACCTATCCCTATTCCATGAAAAGGGTTTTTAGACAGTTAGTTTAGAAACTTCCCTAATCTAGTTATCTACTAGACAACCTTTGACTATTTGTTTGTTTTGTCAGATCAGTACAGGTTCTAGAGATGATTGTGTAACTGTGAATCATGTGTTTTAAACAAAGAACGAAAGAATTGGAAAGTGTAGAAAGCAAGTGGTTCATGTAATAGATTGCAAGTATTTGAATTCTGCTCATTTTTTCTATTGTTTATTTTAAGACAAATTATAACATTCTCTTAGAAACTATTAAAAAGTACATATTAACAATAATGTTTGCCACTCAAACTTTTGCACCAACCTTTTCTCTCATTTAGGGAAAATACTGGCAGGAAGAACTTTTAGTTGGGAAAATGGAATCACGCAGCTCGGAAAGTCAATATAAATACTGAAAGTGCAACAACAAGGTTAGAATAGTAATGCAGAACTGTGTAGACTTTATGTGAGAAGAAATGCCTATGATTAGAAATAAAGTCATGGAAGTTAAAATAATGTAGAGGAAGAACTATAGACTTGAGCTGGGAAATAGATTAGGGTTTGGAAAAGCAAAGACAAATGAAGACTAGGCAAAAGGAGATTTGGCTTTAAATTCCAGAAAAATTATTGATAAGAGAAAGCGAATAAATCCTGAAGATATAAACATGTGTAATAAAGGAAGACCACGTATCTGATACAAGGAGAGTGCATTAATTACCATCTACATCCTCAGTCATATGTGTTCTACTTTTTATTTGAAAATATTTTCATTAATATAAAAGAAAATGATGACAAAGCAAGTAACATTAATTTATTACATAAGAAAAAGCATGATGCATTTCTGCTGCAAGACAAAACAAACAGAAACCTCATTTTTCTGCAACATAAATAGCCATACACCTTGAAGGAACAAGTTGCTAGACTTGAGAGCAAAGGTCTATAGGGGAAGCTCTGGTCATTTATTTAACATAATCCATAAGATAGTATTCTATATGCTACTTTAGTAAATACCAACTAGAATTGCAAACACTAGTAAGAGAACATGGAAGGTGTATGTAATTTTATCGCCCATTCAGAACAACAGCAAACATGTGAACAAAACTAAAGCATGCAATAAGTTCAAAGAAAAAATGAAGCATATATGAGCCTCAATTTTCATAGCCTTTGGACCAATAGAATCGAATGCTGCAACTACAACTACCACTAAACCTTCTACTACCAGTCTTTCTGAAAGGGATCACACTGTAGAGTTCTGGTTAGAGTGTGATAAAAATGTGTAATGAAACTGAAAGTCATTTAAAAGGACCAGACTTACTACTCAAATTGTAGTAGACTATGGCCTTTAGATCCCATTCACATCTAAAATTGCACTCTCTCTCTCTCTCTCTCTCTCTCTCTCTCTCTCTCTCTCTCTCATGCTTAAATCTTCAGTCAACTGATGGATAATCCTAAGGAGAACAACAGTAACATATATAATTAAAAGTGCAACATTTTGCCAGAAATAAAGTTCAAAAAGCAACAGGAGAATAGGAAAAAGGATGAAGGAAAAAGGGAAATACAAGGAGGAGTGGACAATGTTCTCATATTTTAGAAATTTCAATGAATGTCACATAATTAAAATTGCATGGCATGTTAAATGAAAAATCAAATGTATATGTAAGCTTGCACTTAATTTGAATAATTTTTAAAGGAAATTTTAAAGCAAACCAAAAACTTCACTATAAATTGAGCAGAAATTTTAGATGGAGTATTTTACCTTATGTAATTAGAAGTTTGCATGAGATAAGGAATGGGATTTATTGTGTGTTTATGGAAGGATGTATACAGATAAAGATAAATTCTTACGGACCACACTATAAAAAAATTAGGGTTATAAATTTGATAGCTACTTGTTATATAGAAGATCCCAAGATGATGCAAATGCTCTTCACTTAACCATTAACTTAAAAACCAATGGCTCAAACCCACCTGTGTTAGGCAGGGTTCTCCTGAGAATCAAAACTAGGATGTGTGTGTGTGTGTGTGTGTATGACAATATATGTAATGCAATTGGACAAAAAGATATATGCACACATATATTGTGTACATATGTGTATATATATGTGCATATATGTGTATACACACAGGGCAAAAGAATATAACAGCATATAGAGGGCTAAGTTTAACTCATGTTCATGGATCAGTTAATATGCTTAAAGTCCTTCAAATTATGTGGGCAGCCACATCCAAAGTAAAGGAAGCAGACAGCAGAATCCTCCCTGAGGTAAGGCAGGCAGGGGTCAGCAAAAGTCAGTAGATATTAAGCTTAGCAAAGCAGTCCCAGATGGGATATAGAACTCTGAGGGAACAGGCCTTGCAACCAGGAGGTGAGGAAGACTTACTTAATCAATCGACCTGCACACGGATTCCGGAGACCAGGCGCTATGGCAGAGATGTAACTATTATAGCTTTTGTACAGCTTACATATGTGTATATAACCAATCAAATAAATTTTTTTCACCTTCGTCCTTAGCATACTTATGAAGATACAGGTTTCCAACATGAAAGACAATAGGACCACATTGTGGGCTATGTAAATGAGCTGTTTCCAGCTGAGTTGTGTAAATGAAGTGTTTCTGGATGAGCCAGTCTATCCAATTGCCTCACATAACTAATTTATCCAATAACATTACAGGAGCAACTATCCATTTGCGTTATAAGATCTTATTGTCCAATTACATTACAGGATCTTAGCCCTACTGTGGGGAAGCAAGAAGCATTCTGATTGACTCAAAGAGGAAGATTGTCAAGTGAGCTTGCTGAAGGTCATATTTGCCTCAAGACTGGAGTTTTTTTCCAGGAGACATGGAAACGTGGGATATCCAGCAACTATACCTGACTCAAGATGGGACTATTCCAAGAGACTTGGAAGCATTGGCTACAGCTACCTAAGGGTATGGATTACCCAGTGGTTTCAATACCACTCCAGGAGACACAATAACATCCTGTGTTTTCTATGCCTTTCCCCCATATCCACAGGCCGTGCTAGAAATGCCACACAGAACTTAAGAAATGCAAGGTGACAGGATCCACAGCCTGAAATCTAAGTAATGTACGCACCAGTAGTATGGCAAAGCAAGGCTCTAAGGGACATCAAGCTTCAGCCACCCTATCCACTGGGTGGCTTAGCCCACATGTCCTGTAGCACATAGGTTGAAGAAGAAAAGTACGAATCAGCAGGCTGGTTCAATCTCCGGAGAGCAAGAGAAACAAGGGTGGGCCATGAAGAGCCATTTATGTCTTTGCCCTTCCATCAAATTACAACTTGATATTCCCACATGTTCCTATTGACCAGGTTGGCACCATAAACCTAAATATGACACCACCTCATGTCATGCTGCAAAACCTGGTGATCTGTTCTTTCCAGGTTCCTGGCAAGCAAATGATGCCTCATCATAAGTTGACATTGACTAGTTGGCAACTGCTGTGGCTTCTGTGTTGTCTTCTTATATTTTTGTTTCATTGGTATCTCTAATGTGGCATACATAATCTGTTGTTACATAATCTGTTGTTCTGTTGTCAACTTGAGAGGATTAAGAACAAAAGGGTGGAGTTTAGTCTATCAGTAAGATCACAGCTTGATGTTCTCATTTGGAGGTGCCAAGGAGATAATTTGTTGGAGGCAGGCCACACCCTCACTCCCTGAGAGACCCTACTGACAAGGCACATGACACTGTGCTGATGGCAGCGAGCACTCTGGACCTGGAGGAGCCAGGTGGAGACCCACGGCAGCTCTGAGTTGCTTCGAATGTCACTGGATCCACAAGACCTCCTTCCCACTGGCTAGTGATCTTTCTGCTTTAGGTGTCATTACATGTGCTCTCTAAGTCTGAAGAGAATTTTATAGATTGTTATTATACATATGGGCAAATGGGACTTATGGATTTGATCTGGATGTTTTCTCAATATTCAATACTTTTTATATAAACCTCTTTTTATACACATGAGTCTCCATGGATTTGTCTCTCTAGTCTACCTAGATTAATACATTATGGTATGTTGGGAGTGGGAGACTAGAGAAATAAATCATGAAGGTGGATATTTGACTCTTGTTCAACCACAGCCTCATGGCAGTTTTTTGTCTTTGGATAGCCAGAGGTAAGATATGATCATGCAGTTTCCTGGATTCATTTTTGGAAAAATATGTGAAGTTAAAATTTCAATTATTTTGTGTGGTGGTAGTCTTTGTTTACTCCTGTGTGAAATGACAAAAATGATTGTTGCTACTATGTATTTTGAGCTTAGAGGTAGAAATTGTCCCTTGAATTTCTTAGTGACCATGCTGGTTAGAGAAAATGGCTGATAGAGATCAAAATGGCTCACCAAAAACCTGGCCTTATCTTGAGGCAATGCTGTCAGAGGCCTAGTCCCATTTTAAAAAATCAATAGAATAGTTTAAATAAAGAATTAAGATAAGCTAAATAAGGATTGCACTTGACTCCTTTAAGAAATGAATTTAGTATCTGATTCTACTTTGCTTATACTGATTTCTTCTTCTTATTATTGTTGTTATAAGGATCGATAGAAATGATTATTCAGAACTATGAAATTAGAGAACTTGTAAGATCACTTGCGTAGATCCACTAGAATTCGAGCTTTACATGGGTTTAAGACACATGCGCAAAGAAGATTCTGTAAAGATAAGCCGGACTCCAGTACTCAAGAGTATTTGCATTCCAAGAAACTTGCCTAGGGGATTGCTTATGGAAGAAAAAAGGAACTTTGTGGATTTTTGAAGTTTGAACTAGTTTGTCAGGAAATGAAAAAAAATCTGGAACCAGGAAGGAAACTCCTCTCTAGGAATGCAACTTAAAGGGAGCCTGTGGGCAGGTTGAAATGCTTGCTAGGTGATCACCTAGATTCACTTGTTGATTGAAAATGAGTGATATGGAACAGTAGAGAGGTGGGTTGAGTCTGGCCACTGACACCCATGGACCTGGTTTACCAGGGTATAGACGAGATGAGAACGGCTTGATGGTCTGATGTTCATGACCTAGCACAAGGGTGTTAGGCATTGAAAATTTGTGACTAGCTCATGATCTAAAGGTAAAGCAACCAATGGACACCCTGGTGAGGCTAAGAGAGGCAGTTGACATTGAGTTGACCAGAACCCAAACAGATAAAGAGAAAGTTTTTCAGTCTGTGAACTGGACCATACTGCTGTAGCCTGTCCTGATTAGACTTTGCTTGTGGATGCAGACAAGTTTCCAACTGGAATGAAGATTCTTTACATCAGATAATATAATTTTCTACTCATAGCACTGGGTTGATAAAAGTGCAGAGTCACGAGATTGGATACATAAAATGGGGGAGCTGAATGCTTGAAATGCCTGGCTTACAAACTTCACAGGTGGGGGAATATATTCATAGAATTATAATATTAAGGTGTGGCTTTTATTTAACTCTAATTGTTAGGCATAGGACATTTTTGTTTTGTTTACTTATATAATGTCATGTTTTAATGAAGGTGGCACATATTGAATTGTATACATTTTAGTTATATCATGTTAGTTACAAATATTATTTTATCGATAAAATTTTATATGGCTAAAGAACCATATGAAAATGTCAAATTGGCAAGGGGATACCGGTAGCTATTATATAATCTGTTGTCAATTTTCGAGGAATAAGAGTGGAGTTTAGCCTATCAATCTAATTGCAACCTGATGACCTCATTTGGAAGTGTCAAGAAGATGCATAGTTCATTGGAGGTGGGACACACGCTCAATCCCTGAGGGTCTCTCCACTGACAATACACATGGGCTATGCTGATGGCAGTGAGGGCCCTGGATCTGGAGGAGCCACTTGGAGATCCATGCCAGTACTGAGATGCTTGCAATGCCACTGTATCCACAAGACTTCCTACCAACTGGTCTGTGATCTTCCTGCATTCAGTGTCATTGCATTGTTCCATGAGTCTGAGGAGGACTTTTTAGACTGGTATTGGGCATATGAGCTAATGTCAGACTAATGTACTTCATCTGGATTGGTCTGGGATGTTTTCTCAATATTCAACTGCCCTTTACATAAACCTCTTTCTTATATACACATGTGTCTCAATGAATTTGTTTCTCTACTCTACACAGAATAATACATCTACCAAGTGTAGTTATTATTAAAAACGTGTAGATTCAATATTGTGTCTCCTAACTATTCCAACATAGTTAATGATTTGGAGGTTATTTAATGGATGGGTTTAGAATATGTGGAAGATTACTTATGACTCACTTAAAAATCATAGAATAACTAAAGAAAATTAACTATAGCTATAATATTTTTTTCAAATTTACCTTTTTTTTGTGGGCATCACTGCCTCCTGGTGGGAGTAAGAGGCCCAGCCTTGCTCCTGGAGAGCTCCTGCTGGATCTGAACTGCTAACCTTGTGGGTCACAGTCTCGTACACAACCACTATGCCACTGAGCTCAGCCCTAAATTTATCTTAACATATTTATAAGGCACAGACTAAATACTAAATCATAATAATCTTACTCTATTATATGATAAAACTCAGAAAGCCATACATCACTTAATATTCATCATATGTGGTGGAATTGGGCATGGTTTGAATTCAAGTAAGAAACAAAAAGGTTAAGGAAAATTTCAATAAATTTTAATTTTCTCTATCCAATAACTTTTTAAATCTCCTGGTATTATACACTTCACTCCACAAGATTGCAGTCAGATTTTTGCCTATTTACTTCTTAAGTTGAATCTGTACATAAGGGTTGTCAGATAATTATGGTGATATTTAAATACGGTCAAATATTCCTCTTAGTAGATATTGCAGCTTTTATGCACAAGAATGATTAAAATATTTTGTCATATTAAAATGTTATATGGAATAACACATTAATAATAGTAATAGCTTAATATGTGTTGCACAGCTGTGCCTGTTATTTGAATAATTATATGGATTTCAGCTGTATAACATAGATTTTATAGGCTTTGGCAACATAAATATATAATCAAATATTGACCAATAGAATACAGTGTCTGGTTAGATATTCTCATTATGGCATCATACATTTTATTGGTCTTCTTGATCTAGTTGCTAATTGGTAGGGCATCAGTCCCAACTTACACTGACCATCTGTAAAACATGACAATGAAGCTGTACTCAGGATTGTACCAGCCTTTGAATATTTTATTTGCTTCAGCACATTTTCATAGCCATTTTGTCAATCCATCTCTTCAAGGAGCTTCCTCTATGCCCTTCTATTTTATCAAGCATAGTATGTGTTCAAAGTGTGTGAGGTAAAATTTTTCA
>PVJH01038422.1:0-17171 GCA_004026705.1 Nesogale talazaci | reverse complement strand
CTCTGAAAGACCTCCTTGACGTCTGGTGCACCTGACACACGCCCTGGTGTTTTCAATCACCTCAAAGGGGCTTCCAGAATGTTCCAAAAGTGGAAAATGGGATTAGAAGGTGGTGGCATTTTGGCACAAACTTTTGGAAGGCCCCCGGGGTGCCCTGGAAGGTAGGACAACGCGTGCCAACGGTCGGAGAAGAACGGATGCTGGTGAAAAATGTAGCCAGCCCTGTGTCTCTCACGGGCAAGAGCAGGAACCACAGCTTTGTGCGAGTCGGAGAGAAGCAAATCCAGAGACACTCGTGTGTGTATCAGAAAGAGCTTTATACACAAGAACAATTGTATATTGAGAAAACATCCCGGCCCAGTTCTCACCAAGGCTGTACGTCCGCTATTAGCCCCTATTTCTCTGATACTAGTTCATGAATTCCTCTAGAATCAGGCAGCACATGCAATGATGGTGAACGCAGGAAGGTCACCCACTGGCCAGCGGGTGGGAAGTCTTGTGGCTCCAGTGGCGGGGGAAGCACACGGTGGGTCTCCCCGTGTCTCCTCCAGCTCGCTGAGTGTCTCCAGAGGCGGAAAGGGAAGGCAGAGAGGCTGGGTCTGGTCTCCAGTGAGCCAAATGAGGCCATCAAGCTGCGATCTGATTGACAGGCTAGACTCCACCCCTTGCTCAAGTGGACAGGAACTCTGGTAACTGGCACAACCTTGGGCTCCCAGAAGAACGAACAACTCTCTCTTGGGAAAGGTGCTTCCAGAAGGTGCCTGAGACACGGGATGGTGAGTTGTTTTCCCTGGTTTTGTATTTAGGGGCGGGGAGGGGGAGAGGTTTTCTTTTTCAGTCATTTCACTGGGGGCTCTTAGAACTCTGACAACAATCCAGACATCGATTGTACCAAGCACATTGGTTGCCCGTCATCCTTTCAAAACATTTCCTCTCTACTTGAACCCTTGCGACCAGCTCCTCTTTTCTCCCCTGGGGGAGGGGGACTTTCTCTCACGGGGACTTTGGTCATGTTTGGAGAGACCGGTCCCTGGAGGAGGCCATCATGCGTGGTCAAGTGGAGGGGGCAGCGGAAGTGAGCTGGGTCGATCAGTGGCTGCCACACGGGGCTCAGACACAGCAACGTGCAGCGAGCTGGCCCAGGACCAGGTAGCGTGTCTTTGCTGCGAGTGGGAATCGGCTTATCAGCCCCTGGCAACAATGTGTCACCGTGTCCATCTCACACAGCGGTCCTTGCAAGGTATGGTTACAATCATTATACTGTATCCCTCTATTGTATCCAGACCATCTTGCTCGGGTGGAAGGGTAGGAGGCCAGCAGCACACAGGACATTTATAGCCCACACTTGGGCTTGTCGATTGGCCGCCGACTCGCAGTGGCCCTGCAAAGGCAGGGAAGAGCTGCCTCCGAAGGTTCTCGATACTGAAACTCTGCAGGAGTAGAAATTCCGGTGTGGCTGGTGGTTTTGAACTGTGGACCTCCGTCCCGCCAGTCGCTAGGGCTAGGTGTGCCCCTTGGGCTTCTGACACCAACTGGGGGCGTGGAGAAGGGATCACTTTTTTTGGGGGGGTGGTGGGAGTAGGAGGCCCAGCCTTTGCTCCGTGGAGCTGGAATTGAACCTCCATCCCAGTGGGCCGCAGTCCCGCGCACAACCACGACACCACCGGGGCTCAGCCTGGGATCGCTCTTAACGATAGGGCAAGATTCCTGTGTTTCTTCATTTCCTCACCGATGCAAGAACTAGCTCTTGCACACCTAGATGCTAGGCACGGGGGTGACTGAGACCCGGAGCAGAGAGACGGAGGCAGCCATTAGTGTGATGCAGGGTACGGAAGCAGCTGGGTGCTCGCGATGGGTGAGAGGGACCCGGAGGAGGGAGGCGGTGGGCCTGCAGAGGAGAGCTGGGCGAAGCAGGAGGAACGGCAGGTGGGACGGTCCCCGCTGGGAAGGAGCCAGCCGGATGTGGCTGGACCAGGACGGGGAGTGGGAAGGCAGGATCGGGAATGAGGTTGGAGAGGCAGGTGGGTCACGCTGTGTGAGGTCCATGAGGCCGCCTGACCCATCACAGTAGAATGACAGCGACCAAGTGGCAACGAGAGGATAAGCTTATGGTTGGGGGGTGGGGGGCGTCAGCACCACATGAGGCACTGTCTGAAAGGGTCGTGGCCTGAGGAAGGTTGGGAACCACTGCTCTTGGGGGGGAAAGTGTGCCTTCTGGGCACCAGGGGGTCCCCCGCAGGTAGGACGGCGTGGGAGGGTCAGCAAGGGGGGGAGTAGGGAGACCAGACGTTCGGGCCAGATTCAAAAGAGGATGCGGGCCAAGGGACGCCATGACTGCTGTCAGGTGGGTCTTGGCCCAAGGCAGAGGACACCAGAAGGCTGCTGACTTGGGTTTCACTGATGGATCACAGGCCTTCGACTGCGTGGATCGTCACCGACCGTCTGGAGAAGGACGGGCGTCCCGGAACGCTTCACTGTGCTCCTTCGGAACTAGCGCCTGGATCCAGAGGCAGTTGTGTGGACAGAACAAGGGACCCCTGCCTGGTTTGACAGCAGGAACGGGGTGCGTCAGGGCTGCCTCCTCTCCCCGTCCTTGTTTAGCTACATGCTGTCGAGTCATGTCATCGGAGGAGGGGCTGAGCAGTGCAGAGGAGGGCAGCGGCAGGATGGACCGGAGGGACCCTCACTCAGCCTGCAGATGATGTAGCCTTCCCTGCTGAGAGCAAAGAGAATGGGGCACCGGCTGAAGACCACCAGGAATCGCAGCCCCCAGAGGGGATGAGGATTCCAAGACCGGATGGCATTGGGTCATCTGCACAGGAGATGTCGGAGAGCCAGAAGGTGAGGACGGAAGTGGACTTGACCGGGGCTATGGGCTTCTCTTGGCCTCACGCACACGGGGAAGTCGGACACAGACTACGGAAGGCCGGAGAAGGAGCGGTGCCTTTGAATCCTGGCGCTGGAGAAGGGAATCGAATCTGGCCCGCCGGGCTGCCAAAAGGGGAGACCGCCCCACCTGGGCCGAGGTATGGCCTGAGCGCGGCCGAGAGGCCAGGCTGCCGAGGCTTGGTCTCACGTCCTTTGGACGTGTTGCTGAGGGAGCAGTCCCTGGGGAGGAACATTGCGTTTCGTAACGGGGATAGGGAGGCCCTCGCTGAGGTGGGGGACACCGGGGCTGCCTCAGGGGACTCACCATGAGGAGCGGGCGGAACCGGGCGGGGTTCTGTTGTGTTGGACACAGGGTCGCTATGGAGCCCGCCGCGGACTCGATGGTCCCCAATAGCAGGGAAGCCGGTGGGGACCTGGTTGCTGTCCTGGCCCCTGCAGGAGGTGTGGGGGCCGGGGCTCGGCTGGACCCGCGTGTCCTGAGGGTCACGCGACCTTCCATGGGCACAGCGAGGGGAACAGGGCCTCTCCCCCAGTGTGGACGGAGGTTTGAGGATGGAGACATGGGGGTTGGGCATGGGGAGCCAGGGCTCCGGTTCCCACCAGTTAAGACCGCAAGGCCCGTTGGTTGGTCAGCTGGGAAGTGAGGCCGATGGGAAGGGGCAGAGGTTAAGACTGGAGTGGGCACATGGGATGTACCAGGAGCGGAAGGGTTTTTGAGCCATGGGCCTGATGTGTGCACCCAGATGTGGAGGAGCGGAAGAAGGATTCGGCTGAGGCCGGGGAACCCCTCCCTTTCCGGGCCGAGAGACCACAGTGCGGCCAGCAGGCTGGATGTAGAGGTCTAACAAAACCAAAGTCACAGGCATCTGGAACCTCTTTGTCTGGCCGGTCAAGTCCTCACAGGGGGTGACTTGGCGGTAAGTGGAGGAAAGGTCGAGGTTGTCAAGGGCGTTGTCTTCTCGGGCTGCAATGGAGAGATCGCAGGAGGCATTGCCTTAGGGAAATCCGCCTGGAGCATTCTGGAGACTCCCAGAGCAGGGATGTTCCTCTGAGGACCCGGATGGCCTGAGAGCACTTGGGCAGGGAAGGCGAAGTCCGTTGGCTGCCAGGGCCCTGAGGGAGGGGATCCCCTGGAGAAAGGTCAGAGAGGCAACTCGGGGGTGTGAGGTCTCTGGGGAGGGGGGGCGGAGGAAGCCTGCAGGAAAGGGGGATGGTTACCCATCCTGAAGACTCACCAGGCCCCTGAGCTTGTAGAGGTGGTGTATGTTCTGCTGCGTGTTTTTTCAACAAAAATAAATGGTTTAAGGAGGACAACCCATCCCCTTACAGAAGGCCCACAGGGAGGAGACGAGCCAGTCGGGGCGCAGTATAGCAGCGATGAAGCTTACAACTTGCCTCTAGTTCTTTAATGCTTCCTCCCCCATTCCCCTCACTATCATAATCCCAAGTCTGCCGTACAAATCTGGCTAGACCAGAGGCTGTGCACTGGTACAGATAGGAACTGGAAACATGGGGAATCCAGGACAGACGATCCCTTCAGGACCAGTGGTGAGAGTGGTGGTACCAGGAGGATGGAGGGAAGGTGGGGTAGGAAGGGGGAACCGACTACAAGTATCTACAACAGAGAAGTGGGTGAAAGGAGACATCGGACAGTGTAAGGCATGACAAAATAATTTATAAGTTATCAAAGGTTATCAAGGGGGAGCAGGGAAGAAAGGGGAAATGAGCTGAGCTCAAGGGCTGATGTAGAAAGGTTTGAGAAGGAGGATGACAGCAAGTGTGACTGACACAATGGATGTATGCATGGATGGTGATCAGAGTTGTACGAGCCCCCCATGAAATGTTTTTGCAAAAGAATGACAACCCAGTGGAACCCAGGTCCCCCCTGACAGACATGGGGTCCCCACGAGCTGAACCAGCGCCATGACACCTGGGGGGGCGGCGCGGTTTGCAGCACAGCCCACCTGTGCCTCCCACTCCACCTCTCCGACAGAGGTGGGAGCCAGACCTGTTCCCGGTGCAGAGAAAGTGCCCTCGCCTCGAGCACGTAACCTGGCTTTACGGACAGTAGGCCATCACATGCGTGCAGTCGGGATGGGTTAAGAGCACCTCGGGTGTGCATGGAAGCTTGCAAAAGTTCACAGGGAAAAGGAAATGGAAGGAGAGGAATTCTCCCTCCTATCAACACCATTCAAACTATCACCCTGTGAGGGGATGCCTAGATCAGCGCCCCCTTCACAGGGGGGGAAACTGAGGCTGGGAAAGAACAGGCTTGAGGACTGCCGACTTACTGCCAGGGGGCCAGGGCCTCCTCGGTTCTGGGGAAGGGGTGCTACGTGGATAGAAGGCTCTGGGTGTGGGGGAGGGGGAGCTAGGACTCCGCGGGCATGTGGACTGGGGAGCTGGCCATGGGAGAGGAGTCATATTGGCCTCTGTTGGAAGATGTCCAGGAGTCTGTCCAGCCACACCCTCATGGCCGAGCGTCAGTCCCTGAAGCCGCCTTGATTTCCGATCCCGCACCTCAGGCCCCAGATCCAGGCCTGCAGTCCCTCTTCTCCGGTGCTTTGCCTGGGCCCATCAGAACTTCCGGCCAGCTCCACCCCCCCCAGACCATGGGAATCTGCCCGAGACAGGCCTTTAGCCCTGCTCCACGCCTCTGGCCTCTGTCACATTCCATCCCCTGTGAAGTCCAGTCCCCCCACCCCCACCCCACTCCCGCTCCCCGGCCACCGAGGGATGACATCAGACCTTGTTTCCCTGCTGCTCAGAGCTCTCCCAGGGCTCCCAGCACACCTGGAATAAAGTCTGGGGGACTCTGACCTTTGACCCAGCATGGCTCCCGTTCCTGCTGGGGACCGTGTGGCAGTCCCAGAAGAGGCCAAGCCTGTGCCCAGCTCAGGCCTCCTCAGACTGGCTTTTCTCCTGGCTGGCTACCTACCTGTCTGTGTCCAGGGGCCTGCCCAAATGTCAGGCAAGGTCAGAGGCCACCCCAGCTGCATCCTGGTCCCCTCCACCCCATTGTCCCACCAGTTTCATCTCGGGTGTCTGGTCCTGGCGCCCGGTACAAATCCTGTACGGAAGGACTGTAGACCGTCTGTGCATTCCAGACCCGTGCATCACACACGCCACAAGTCATCCACTTCGAGGGCACCCTCGCTGGCTTGGGGACTGTTCGTAGTTAGACGACAAGGTGACTTTAGAACACTTCATCACCCCCCCCCTCCTGCCACCCTCCCTCCCTCCCCAGCCTTGACATCCCTCTCTCTGCCATCGATAGGGTCATAGCAGCCCTCCAGACGGAGCAGAACCGCCCCTGAGCTGCCCACGACCACCTCTTTGCGGGAGGCAGTAGCCTCCTCTTTCTCCCGGGGAGCAGCTGCTGGGTTTGAGCTGCTGACCTTGTGGTTGCCAGCCCCGCACATACACAACTCACCACCCCAGCGGGGCGCCCAAGCCACTCGGAAACCTGCCGTTCCTGGGTGGACAGTGCCTCGGAGTGAGATCGGGACTGTGGGGACGTCTGAGACCCGCCTGTTCTCACTCAGCCTGACGTCCGCCAGGCTCCCCGCGTGGTGCAGGTCTCGGCGGTTCCTGCCCTTTTGATGGCTGAGTAATATTCCACCCAGAGCGGCCGGACTCCTTGTTTACCCCCCTGGCCGCTGATGGGCGTTTGGATTGTTGGTGCCCTCTGGCTGCTAGGAGTCATGGCACTATCAACAGCGGTGTCCGCAGTTCTTCGGGGGCAGGTGTCTATTTCTCTCGCATAGAGACCCAGGGGAGGAAGGGCCCGTCTTAAGGAAGCTGGAGGAGCCCTGATGACCCCTTAGCTGAAGCCCTGGGATTGGCCGTTCAAACCCGCTTCCCCCACAGGACGGTGGCGGTGTGGGAGCCTGTTTCCGCAAAGATTCACGCCTGTGAGCCAGAAAGGGCGGTGCCCCTGGGCTGGGACCGGGCCACGGGTCCCTGCACGGCCTGCCAGGCTGCTCTTCAGTGCCGCTGCCCCCTTCTCACCACGAGGAAGGGAGGGCACTGTCTTCTCCACAGCTTCCTGCCAGCCTCAGGGAGCCCCGTGCTGCAGCCATCTCTCTACCCACGCCACAACCGGGCTGCCCCTGTGGACGCCTTGCCGGACCAGGCGCACCCCCAAAATTTGCCCCCCGGAAAGATCAAGTCCTTTGGTCTTTAGTCTGTCCAACCAGCCTCACCACCGTAGAAACAGACAACCCTGGACCCCTACAGGTCAGTCTCTAGCCCTCTCTCCCCTCAGATCCTGGGATGTTCATTCCCAATGTTGTTACCCAGTGGCTTGATTTTTTTTCTTTTTTTTTTTTTTGTGGGCATCACTGTCCTGGTGGGAGTAGGAGGCCCAGCCTTGCTCCTGGAGAGCCGCTGCTGGATTTGAAGCGCCAAGCCTGTGGGCCTCAGTCCCGTACTCAACCACTACGCCACCGGGGCTCAGCAATTTTTTTTTTCCAAGGTGAGTGGCTTCACTAAAAAGAGTACCGTATATCAGAGACACGGATTTCAACCGCTTTTATGTGTACAGTTCAGGGATCCGAATGACATTCATCCTCGGCCGAGCCATTCTTTTTCTGTTTTTGAATGTTATCTGTGCTGTTTTAAGTTTCACTGACCTACAATTCACATGCCGCACCGTCCAGGGGTCATAAATGTATTAGAGCGGGTTGGCGATCATCCCCACCGTCGGCTCTAGAACGCGTTCCTCCTTCCTCTCATCACGACTCCCTCCCCGTCTCCCTCCCCAGCCTCCACTGCCCAAAGCCCGTGATCCTGCCCGCTCCCCGATCGTGGGTGTCATATCCAGAAATACCCCTCAACACGAGGAAAGCCCAGCAATGTCCACAGGGCAGAAGCACAGAAGACCCTCAATCCAAAAGGAAGCAGAAAAGAAAAAGTAGAAGAGATGAAAAATGGCTTGGCTGAGCCCCGGTGGCGAAGTGGTTGAGTGCGGGATGGCGGCCCGTTGGCTTGGCGGTTCAAATCCAGCAGCAGCAAGGCTGGGCCTCCCACTCCCACCAGAGGGCAGCGATGCCCACAAAAACAAAAACAGAAAGGGTTAAACAACAAAACCTCAAGCAGATAAGGTATTAAATCGTAATCTCCCATAAAGAATTAGTCTATGAAATCCACAGGGGCGGTTTTACCCTGTCCTGTAGGGTCTCTCTGCGACAGAATCAATTTGATGGCGGTGTTTGGGTCTTTTGTTGTTTGGGTTTTTTTTTTAAATCATTTCATTGGGGGTAGTGCCCACGACCACCAGAGGCAGTGATGCCCCCCACCCACAAAATCATTTCACTGGACGCTCGTCAACTCTTAGCGCAATCCCTCCATCCATCCATCGTGTCAGCCACATGTGTTGCCATCCTCATTCTCAAAACGTTTTCTTTCTTCTTGAGCCCTTGACATCAGCTCATTTTTCCTCTGCTCGCCAACAGCTGCCCCCCCCCCCATGAACCCTTGATAATTTATAAATGATTATTTTGCCGTGCCTTACACTGTCTGATGTCTCCCTTCACCCATTTTTCTGTTGTCCGTCCCCCAGGGAGGGGGTCGTCTGTAGATCCTCGCTATGGGTTGCCCCTTTCTGCCCCACCTCCCCTCCACCCTCCTGATCGTACCACGCTCACCACGGGTCCTGAGGGGTTCGTCTCGTTTGCTTTGTTTGAGACAAACTTGTTGCTAAAGACTCCGGGTTCAGGTTTTTTTTTTTTTGGGGGGGGGGCATCACTGCTCTCCGGCGGTGGGAGTAGGAGGCCCAGCCCCACTGCTGGAATTGAGCCTCCGTCCCAGTGGGCCACAGTCCGGCGCACAACCACTACGCCACCGGGGCTCAGCCTACGGGTTGTTTTATGTTTCCTTTTTTTTTTTTTAATCATAGTTTCATTGCCATACCTTATATCCATTCCCACACAGGTCTGTTATTCAATCCCAGAGTGGAGTTATATAATCAATGCTATCACTCTCCCTCCCATGTACACCCCCCTCCCCCCACTTTTTAAGCCATTGAGACCACTATGTAGGTTTGAAGGATAAGGACTCTGGAGGGAGCATCCTTCTGTTTCAAGTACCCCTCTATGAAGAGTGACTTGTGCTGGAAGATGGATCTGAAAAGCATCTCCCCACTTTACCAATGAGAAAACAGAGGCTCACCTCCCAAGCCTCACGGTCTAAGCTTCCCCAGCAGGGCTGTCTGGGAGAGGACGAAGGCCCAGCAGACACAGGAGGGGTGAGGTGTGGACGCTGCAGGGGGAGTTCCTCTCTCTGTCACCTGGGCCACCCGGCTGCAGCCCACACCTCTGCCCTCCACGCCTCGGCCCTGGCCCGCCTGGCTGGGAGGTCACTCTCCCGGCAGGTCTGCTGACTGAGGGTTCAGAGAACATTCTTCCAAGCTGAGGGCCTGGGTGGGGGGACAGAGCTGGTCCACTCTCTCTTGGGGGTTGGGGATAGGGAGCAGGCACCTGGACAGGCAGTTGTAAGCAGGGCTTACCCAGGGCCCTGTGTACCCACCGCCGGCGATTGACCCTCTGACCACGTAAACATGGCGGGAATGGCCAATGTCTCATGTCTCTTTTACTAATGTGTGTGTGAGAGAGAAAGAGTGAGAAACCACCCAGGAGGTCACTCTATAGTGACAGAAAGTTGCTGGAGCCCCAGGGCCTTCTGTAACTTTAGGAAAGGGGCCCCTTGGGATGGGCTTTGGCAGCTGGGCTGGTACCAACCACGCAGGTGGCTGAAGCTCACTGACTCAACCCGGGAGCACCCATCCTAGCGTCAGGAACTTGGCCCGAGGCCCACACGTGGGTTGCCTCTCACCAGACGCCCAGCACGGAGAAACGGAGGCTAGAGGTTGGCAGAGGCTGGGCGGACAGCCGGAGCCAGTGTCAGCCTCGGAGACTCTTTGAAGCCTGTCTCCCCCGCTGTAAAAGGGGTTTATAATTGTCTGCCCTCCCCGGAGCGGGGAGGCCACCAGCTGCAGTTATCAGACGGGGAAACCAGACAGGCCCGGGGACGGCTGCCCGCGCGGCCTCGCCGCCCCAGCTGCTCGGGCCTCAGCCTCTTTCATCTGTCTTTAATTAGCCTCGCAGGCCGGAGTCACCACGCCCATTTTATAGTTGGGGAAACTGAGGCATGAAGAGGGAAGTGGGCTGGGGCTGCCGCCGGTGAGTCAGCCAGCGGTGGTGTCAGCGGGCGCAGCTGGGCCTTCCGGCTGGACCTGTCTCCCCAGCTGGATGGCTGTCTCCGTGCCCCTCTCCGCACCCTGGGCACCAGCAGCCCAGACGGCCTCCTCTGGGCACTGTCCACCCCACCCCAGACCCTGCCACTCCCCAAGCTCCCGGATGCACGGGGGAGGGGGAGGGGCCAGTTGGCAGCGGGATGCACCGGGGCTTCTCGGGTCTGTTTCATCTTCAAAGCGGGTTAATTAGAGGCAGTGGCGTAAGGCGGGCAGGCAGGCGACGACGGGGGCTGGACGCCCGCGGGTCTCTGCCCTGGAAATCCGAGGCCCGTGGGGCCCAGGCCCTGCGGTCCGGAAAACCCCCCCCCCCCCCCCCCCAGCCCCACTCAGGCGCTAGGTCCGCTTGGCTCGGGGTCTTGGTACCCCTGCCCTGGCTGGGCGCGCGCCCGGCCCCGTGGCCCGCACGCCCGAGCTGGCGTCCCGTTGTTTCCCGGGCGGCCTTTGACCCTGCCCGCCGCGACCGGGCCGGGGCCGGGCGTGACCCCGGGAGAAGGCCAGCAGCTTCCGCCAGGCCACGACCCTGCCGCCGCCTCCGCGCCCCCAAGCCGGGCAGCCGGGGGGGGGGTGGGGGGGCCCGGCGGCGGCGGCGTCGGGGAAGCCAAGCCAAGCCCCGCGGCGCCGCCCAACCGGTTCCGCGGGGCCGCGGCGCGCACTGCGCGGGCCCGGGGCGGGGCGCCCCCTAGCGGCCGGCGCGTGCAGGCTGCGGGGGGGGCGGGCCGGGGCGCCCCCCCGCGGCCGGCTCTCGGCGCGTGCAGGCCGCGGGGGGCCCGGCCGGAGGGGGTGTGTGTGTCGCGGGGGGGTGGGGACACCCCTCGGCGGGGCCCGGCGTCGCCGCCGGCCGGAAGCCCCACCCCGCCCCGCGCCCCCGCCCGGCCCGGGGCCCGCGGCGGTTTCGGGGCTGGGGGCCCGCGCGCCGAGGGACAGTTACTCAGCCCCAGCGAAACCGGCGAGTCGGCACCTGCCGGCGGGCGGGGGAGGCGGCGGCCCCGTTACGGCCCCGCCCCGCGCCCCGCCCGCCAGCCCGGAAGGAGCCGGCCGGCCGAGGCCTGCGGCGGCTGAGTCAGGCGTGCGAGCCGCCGGCCCGTTACCGCGGGCGCCGGGGGCCCGGGCGGCGCTGTGGTTTCGGTGCCGGCCGCGGGCGGGCGGGCGGCCTAATGAGCTCTCGGCACGCACCCCGCGCCGCGCCGCGCCCCGCCCCGCCCGCCGCGCCGTCGCCCCCCGAAACGTGTCGGTTCTCGCCTGCCGGGCGCGGGGGGCTTCGCGGGCGTCTGCGCGAGGCCCGGGGTGGCAGGGATCTCCCGGGGGGGTGACCGCGGCCCCCTAGGGGGCGCCGTGGGGGGGGGTGGGGAGGGGCGGGGCGGGACCCGGACTGGCGGCCGCGGGCGCCCTCTAGCGGCGCGCCCTCCCCGCTCGTCTCCGCCGGCACCCGCGCGCCCGACCATGGGCCCTCCGAGCCGGGACGCGTGGGCCCCGCGCCTGGGCGCCTTTCGGGCCAGCCCGTCCGCTTTCCTGGCGGGTCCCGAGGGCGAGAGCTTGGGCCGCGACCTGCTGAGTGACCTGCGGAGCGAGAAACTGAGCGAGCAGACCAAGGTAGACCCGGCCGGCGGCCGCCGCCCCTCTGGGGACAGCCCCCGCGCCCGCACCCCGACCCTCACCTTCAGGCCTCCCTCCCGACCCCGCAGGCTTCCTTGCTGGCCCTGAGCCTGGAGTTCCCGGACCAGCTGTGGCCGGAGGCGGCGGAGGCCGAAGCGGCCGCCACCTCCCTGCTGGACACCCTGCACCTCCTGCCCCCACGGCCGTCGGGTCTCCGGCGGCCCCTGCTGCTGGCGGCCACCGCGGCCCTGGTGGCAGGGGACGCGCTGGCCCCCGCCTCGGGAGCCACCGCTCGCCTCCTGCCCCTGCTGCTGGGCCTGGCCGCCGGCCGCCACGGGGACGCGGGCTGGGGCCCGGCCGCCGAGCAGCGCCCCCTGCAGGCCACGGCCTGGGAGTGCCTGCGGGAGCTGGAGAGCTGCAGGCCGGGGCTGCTGGGGGGCTGCCTGGGGCTTCTGCGTGGCCTGCTGGGCCGCGAGGGCCCCGTGCAGCCGCTCAGCCTGCTGCTCGCCCTGGTGCTGCGCAATGGCTTGGTGATCCGGGCCGGGGCCGGGGCCCGCCTCGGGAGCCTGCTCACGGGCAGCGACTTCCCCACGGGGGGCGGACCCCGCCCCTGGGACTGGTCACTAGCCGAAGAAGGAGAGGGCCGCTTACAGCCCCAGGCCCCCAGCTGGCCAGCCGCTGAGGAGGGGGTCCGTGGTGGCCTGGCAGCGCTGGAAGCCAGCCCCGAGGAGGTCCGGGAACTGCGGGCCACCCTCGCCCAGCTCCTGGACGTCTGCTACCTGCTCACTCCTGTGGCCCAGGCCCAGCTCCTGTGGCTCCTGGGCTGGGGCCTGCAGGGCCTTCGGGGCCAGCCCCCAGCGCTGTTCAAGCCGCAGCTGGTACGGCTGCTGGGCACCGGCCAGCTGACCCTGCTGCACGCCGTCCTGGCCCTCAAGGCAGCCTTTGGAGAGGCCCTGTTCACGGCCCAGGATGAGGTCCTGCTACTGCACAGACTCACCGCAGCTGCCCAGCATCCCGCCCTGCCTGCCCCCTCACACCTCTTCTACCTGCACTGCCTCCTGAACTTCCCCGAGAACTGTCCCCTGGGCCCCTCTGGCGAGGAGGGCCCTCCGTTGCTGCTGGGGGCCACGCTGTGCCAGGGGCTCCTGCCCAGCCTCCTGCAGGAGCCGATGGCCCTCCTGGCCCACCTGCACCTGCTGTGCCTGCTCTGTGCCGAGGACGGAGAAGAGGAGGGCAAAGGCCGGGCGCACAGCCTGCAGGGCTACCTGGAGAAGGTGCTGGCCGGCCTGCGGCAAAGGGCCGCCCTGCCTGCGGGGCCCCGGGCCTCAGCCACGCTCTGCTTCCGGGCCTCGTACCTGGTTGCCCGCTGCCTGGCCGGGCAGCCCACGGTGCTGACCTGTCTGACTCAGGGGCTGGCCCAGCTGTACCAGCGCCGGCCGGCACTGGCCCCCCATTTTGCGGATCTCTTGAATTCAGTGGGCCCTGGGCTTGGGGAGCCCCTCAGGGAGGCTCTGCGACAGGAGGTGGTGCTGGGGACAAGCAGCGATGGGGCCCTGCGCTGGCACCTGCAGATGCTGGCCAAGGTGGCGGGCCGGGATGGCCAGAGTACCACACTGGGTTTCCTGCAGGCGGCGGCTGCCCACTGCTCAGACTGGGCCCTCCAGCAAGCACTGCTGCAGGTCTGCCGAAGCCTGCTCCGGGCCGGGGTGGCCGGGGGCTTGGCCGACTTGCTTCAGACGCTGGCTGGACAGCTGGAGGACCCTGATGGCCAGGACCGTGCCCGCCTCTACTACCTCCTCCTGGCCCACCTGTCAGGGACCAAGCTGGGCATGGCCCTGGGTCCCTCGCTCGCCGCCCCCGCCCTGGCCTCCTCGCTGGTGGCCGAGAACCAGGACTTTGCGGCCGCGCTGACGGTGCAGGAGGCGCCCGCCTCCCTCCGGCTGAGCGTGGGGCCCCGGCGGCTGGAGGGCCCCAGCCCGGTGCTGCAGCTGCTCCTGGAGCCCCTGCAGCCGCTCTACTCGCTGGAGCTGCGCTTCCGCGTGGAGGGCCAGCTCTACCAGCCCCTGGAGGCCGTGCACGTGCCCTGCCTGCGCCCCGGCCGCCCCGCGCGCCCCCTGCTCCTGCCCCTGCGGCCCCGCCGCCCCGCCCCGACGCGCCTGGGCGTCCAAGCCCTCTACACCACGCCCGCCGGGCGCACCTGCCACGCCCACCTGCCGCCCCTGCAGGTCTCCTTCGAGGACCTCTTTCTTCCCTTCCCGTCGCCCCCTGAGGGCTCTGGCGCCGGCTTCTTTGAGGAGCTCTGGGCCTCCTGCTTGCCCACAGGCGCCGAGAGTCGGGTGCGGTGCCCGCTGCGGCCTCAGGGGCTGGAGGCCCTGGTGGCCCGCCGCTTGGAACCCTTCGTGGTGGTCGCCCAGCCCCCTGACAGCTACTGTGTCGCCATCCACCTGCCCCCGGCCTCCAGACTGCTGCTGCGGCTGGGGCCGGCCCAGGAGGATGGCGTGGCGGTGGCGCTGAGGACCGACGACTGGACCGTGCTGCCCCTGGCGGGGGATTATCTCCGGGGGCTCTCAGAGGGGGCCTGAGCCTGGATCCCGTTCATAAAATTCTTGTTGGACTACACCCCTTCCCCGCCTCGTGTTCTCTTGGGGCGGGCCTGGAGGACCAGAATAAGAATCCTTATTGTGGTAGGACACTACCCCCCCCCCCCCAAGCCCACCATAACCTCCTGCCATCAAATGGATTCTGGCTCACAATAACCCTTAGGTAAGGTCTCCATGACGTCATAAATTCTTAATGGCGGTGGTTGGAGGGTTGGAAGCCCTGGCCTTGACCGTGGCATTGCTGCACTTCCCCAGACAGACTGCAGATCCACTGGCAGCAAAGTGGATGAAGGAGGAGCCCTTCTGCTCCAGGAAAGAGTGACAGTCTCAGAAACCCAGAGGCCGTCCTCCTGGCTCACAATGAGTCTGCTTTGAGTCTCCTTTGGGGACTCAGGGGAGTCCTGGCGATGTCGTGGGTTTCCGTGTTGAACTGCTAACTCTGAGGCCGGTGGTTTGAAACCACCAGCCCTTCCTCAGGAGAGAGATGAGGCCCTCTACCCCAGTAAAGCCAGACAGTCTGGCTGAGCCCTGGTGGCCTAGTAGTTGTGTGCGGGACTGCAGCCCACAGGGTTGACAGTTCAAATCCAGCAGTAGCTCTCCAGGAGCAAGGCTGGGCTTCCTACTCCCACCAGGGCAGTGATGCCACCTAAACAAACAAAAATAAAGAAAAATAAAGCCAGACAGTGTCAGAAACCCCAGGGGCAGTTCTACCCCATCCTTTAGGGCCACTCTCACTTGAGGGAGTGAGAGTTGAGAGGCCAAAAATGACCTACCTCTCCAGGTCCCCCTGACCTTGCTCAAGGCCACCCAGCAAACCGGGACACAGCGGGCTGTGCCGGCAAAGCTTCCGTCCCAGAAGCCCCATGGGGCTGCTCTCCCTGAGTCACTGTGAGTTAGACCTGGGACCCCAGGGCACTCACGCTAGGTAGTGACTAAGCTCTGAAACTACACTCAGGTGTCCCTCAGGTGGGTGCACTGGGAGGGGCCAGTGAGGAAGACTCAGTGGGGGCTGAGAGGGCATCACTGAACAGCAAGATTGTCTTCCTTCTAGTCAAGGATTCCCCCGTCCCTGCCCTGGCCTCGAGCTCGCCTGGCTTTCCCTAAGCTCGGCCTCTCAAGAAATCCAATCTTCTGCGTGGAGGGAGGGTTCCTAACTGGTCCCCCGCCTTTCCCCTACCCCCTCTTTCACATAAGCCAGGCATCTAGGATGCGGTTTATTGAGGCCAGTCCGGCTGCCGGATCCGGCCGAGTGAGCCGGCGGTTACCACACAAGTTGCTTCACTGGACACTCACAGCCGCCTTGCGAGGGCCCTGCAGATGGAGCAATTCAGAGGTCAGAGAGCAGCCACCTCCCTGAAGCCACGGAGCGGGTTGGTGATACTGTTTTGTCATCCTGCCACAGGTCTCCATGTCCTCTGATTTAGAGCAACCCTGTGGGGACACAAGGTCCCCACCCCGCTGCAGTGCTCGCTGGGAGATTGGCCAGGCGGCTGGGCTTTACTGTTTGGGCCAAGGCCTCCTCTGCCACCCCCCTTTTATGGCTTCTAGTCTCTGGTTCCTCAAAGCCAGTCTTGCCGCTCCTCCACCTGGGGACAGGAGAGATGGTCTGGGGCAAGCAGGAGCCGTGTCAGGGAGGCATCGGGACCAGCCCCAAGTTCGCACTCTGCCTGTGACTCGCTTCATGACCTTGAGTAAGTTATTGCCACATCGGAAAGGGCTTGGCTCTAAGAAAACAATTTCCCTCCAGCCGTTTTCAGCAGGAAGAGATGGAAGACAGAATCGGGGGCTTACAAAGGCACTGGAAGGCATGAAGAGATCTCCCCAGACTTGTTGAATTCCAGAACATACTGCCATGTCTGACCTCCCGCGCCTCACAGCTCCCAGGAAGCTGGGGCTGGACACTGGGACACAGACTGGCACAGCTACAGCTGTCTCCTGGTACCTGCCAAGCCAGGGGCCCTGAGCGGCTGGCCCTTATTTCCCGCTGTTCTGAGTCCAGCTAAGAAATGAGATCTGTTTCTCCTGCCGAACTCCGGTATCCAGGGAGTCCAGAGTATGTGTTTGTTCACAGCTCTTGAGGCAAACGGAGATGTTGCTCATTAGGCTACGATTAAACTAACCGGTCCTGCTGGTGACTGATCACCCATCCCTTTGTCCATCTACCCACCCCTTCCAGCATCCATCCCATGCTGTCCATCTGCTGTTCTGCGGGTGGCCTTACCCTGAAGATGCTCCAGTGTCACTACTTTTCTGAGGGACAGACCAGGAGCAGAATTCCTGAGTCACAGGGCATGGCTATGCTTACTTTAAGTCATGCCAGATGCCATCAAGATTTTTTGCTCTAGGGCTGAACCCTGGTGGTATAAGTGGTTGAGTGTGGGACTGGGGCCCAACAGGCTTCATGGTTCAAATCCAGCAGTGGCTCTCCAGGAGCAAGGCTGGGGTGGCTCCCACGACCACCAGAGGGCAGTGATGCTCCCCCCCCCAAAAAAAAAAAAGATTTTTGCTCTGGATTCTCTCAGCATGCCAGGAAAGGCACACCAAGAGGTGAATGCCCACCATAGTCCACCCCTTTGCCTCCTCAGTGTGCAGACACACCGGCTGCAGGGCGAGTCTCTCTTTATATGGCTTTTCTGACCTGGGTCTTAGAACTCCCGCGGAATGATGGGGTGCTATATGCCCTTAAGGTTTAAAACTCCCGGGATAGGCAAACAAGTTACCTGCCACCCACCAAGCTGGTTGATCAGGCTTGCCAGGCTGTTGGGCTTCAAAAGAGTTCATTTCAGACAAAGAACGGACAGGCGTGGACCCCTTTGGACCTGGGGTCCCTGTGC
>PVJH01038421.1:0-11747 GCA_004026705.1 Nesogale talazaci | reverse complement strand
CGGGATTCTGCACCCACTGACCTGTGGCTTCGTGATTCAGAAGGAGACTTTATGGACCGATTTGGGGCATGTGGGTTAATATCGGACTTGTGACTTTGAGCTGGACTGGGCTGGGATGTTTTCTCAATGTCCTGTTCCTCTTGAATATAAACCCATTCCTTATATCCATATGCATGTCTTTGAAATGTGTTCCTCTAGTCTACCCGGACTAGCACAGAAGGCTCTGTCGTTTAACGTCTTTTATGGTTGGTTGTGGTTTTCTTACTCTAAGTAAAAGAGAGAGACAGGACCAAAATAATGCACTTCCTTGACTTGAATCCTAATTCCAATCAACTATAACAGTAATCTCTTAGATAATCAGAGGACTCTTTCTTTAGTCAGAGGAATTTTAATAGGGATCCAGGGTTTGTTCTTTATTGGAAATGATAATGGCTTTAGAGTTATGCGTTCCAGAGCCCATATTTATAGGCCTGGATCCTGAGGCAGCTTGGGCTGAAATGACATGAAACCTGCTTTGTCACAGTAACCGAACTGAGAGTAAGGGACAGGGGAGGCATGTGCCACCAACCTCGGTAACAGACAAAGGAGACAGAAGGGTTCTGGTGTTATTCTACTCCGGAACTTCTGTTGGAAAGCACTCTTAAAACTTTTGGAAAGCAAGTTTCAGCAAACCGAGACCACGATTCCATTTTCAGAGACTTCCGCTCCAACATGATAGATATTACGATCCCTTTTTACTGAAGGACACTTGACCCCAGGGGCCAGCCGTGCTGGTGGCAAATGCTTTCCACTGTCAGGCTCTGCAGAGCGTTCCTTAGCTGCCGAGCGCAGCTTCACGCACCTCCGTACCTTTTCACCAGGCGGCCGAGTCCAGCGACAGGTCATGCGAAAGCATACACGCCTGGCTCCGTATAGAACAGACCAAGGGGCTGAGCCCCGGTGGCATAGTGGTTGTGCGCGGGACTGCGGCCCACTGGGATGGAGGTTCGATTCCAGCTCCCAGGAGCAAAGGCTGGGCCTCCTACTCCCACCACCTGAGGGCAGTGATGCCTAAAAAAAAAAAAAAAAAAAAAAGAACAGACCAAGGTCGAGGGTGGGACTGCACCCTGACTCTGCTTAACCTTCCTCTTTCCCTCCCTTCCCCCACCCTCCCCTTCCCAGATGTTGGGCCCAAGGACATGCCTTAATACATACCTCACATGCTAAGCGCTCATCTAAGTCTGCTGCCTGGAAAGTTCCTCTTGTGACAGCAAGCGCAATTGGGGAGTCTTTGACTCAGGGAGAGCATCTATCCATCAAGGCAAGTAAGCCAATGAGAGGCATGTTGTTCGGTGAGAGACTGCGAGGGCCCCAGGAAGGAAGAATGTCTTTGTGAGGTTCAGCTTCTTAAGCTGGATATTGCTTTTATTACTAGGCTTAAAAAAAAAACATCTATTTATGATATGTGGAAGTGCCAATAGATTGGAAAGAAACACCCCAAAAAACATCTATTGATAGCACTTACATTCCTATGCTTATACAAAAGACTTGAAACATGGAGAAAAGCCCCCCCCCCCCCCACCTCCAGAGTCGGACCTCACAAGAGAGGGGACTATAGACTAGCACAGCCTTCTGTTTCTATGGAGACCAAAATTCAAAGAGATTTCCTTTTGTGATACTCCCTTGTGGTCTTCCAGGCCGGTCTCCCGGCTAGTGGGACGTGTGACGAGCGGATGTGAGTGCTATCAATGTTAATGCCCTTGGAAACACCTCGGCACTCATGTGATCTCAGCAATGAGCCTGCTGCAATGACTCATCTACGTGGTTTTGAGAAAGACAGATTTCTTCCATTCCAGCAGTGACCTCAGTAGGGAGAAAAAATGTGCTTGACCTCATTTTATAGTTTGCTAGAAAATAGCATTCGTGTTTCCCTCCAACCAGTAACAGGAGGCTTGCTGTTTCCGAGAATGTCTGTGCTGAGAGACATGTAACGACTCCGATCTGTTTGCACTGAGTGGGAACTTCAGTATCTTCAGTTCTTTAGTATCAGTCCAGTCAGTGCCTGGTAGTCACTTAGAGGCCACCAGCCCCCTCCTGCTCACCATCTGGGGATGGATAGGCGAGTTCCTGAAGGAGCCCTGGTGGAAGAGTGGTTACGCAGCGGGCTAAGTGTAAGGTCAGCAGTTCAAAGGTCAGCAACCATTGGTTGCTCCCCGGGAGAAAAATAGGGCTTTCTATTCCTGTAAAGAGTTTCCATCTCAGAAGTCCACAGGGGTGGTTTTCCCCTGCCCTGTTGGGCAGCTCTGAGTCCAGATGGGCGGGATGGCAGTGAGTGCGGGGGGTGGAGGTTTTTAGAGTCCCTGCAGCCATAGCCCAGGCAGGTCCCCTGCTCGTGGCCCTGGTGTCGTTCTCTGCTTGGGGAAAGCAAAGCCTCACAGTCGCTCCATGACCGTGAGCCCTGCCTTCCTCAGCCCACACGTGCTGCGAGACGCAGGAGGAATGCTTAGGGCCGGGCAGCTTCAGAAAGGCAAGGAAGAGAAAGTGGGAAATCAGTTCAGTCTCAGAACCTGGCACCTAGAGGAACTGGAACTCAAATTACACGTCTCAGTGTCGAAAGTTAGGGGACCATGGCAGGAACAACTGCTCAGTGGGTATTTAGAATGCTATTTTCCTGAGGCGACAATGGCGACACTTTATTATTAATATCATTTTAGCCCAAGGGAAAGGACCGGGGTGCAGCCCTTCTCAGAAAACAGGTGGGACTGAGGAGCTTGCCTTAGGACTTTCGGGAAGCACAGAGAGAAGTTTTTATTGCTGATGGCCGGGCTGGGCAGCTGCCAGGAGCCGTGTCCCGGGAGCTCGGCTGCCAAGTGTGCACTCACAAAGAGCTGACCCAGCCGTTCTGAAGGCTCGGAAATGCTATCAGAGGCTGCCTGAGAGCGCGGCCTGGCTGACAGCCTGCATGGAGACTTCAGCGAGATCCCATTGCCCAGGAACCCTTTGCAGGGAACTGGAGAAGCAGTCTAGTCATTCGCTTTGTGTGGGATAACTGTCCAATCCGTGTGGGGAGAGGCCTTCAGAGACCCTTCCCACAGGCAGGCAGGCTGGCTCTCCCAGCTCCTTTGCAAGGACGCTTTGACAGCCACGCTTCCCGCCAATCTCTCCCGGAGAGAGACAAGAGCGCGTCGGAGACACGAATATGTTTCGGCCTGGGAAGACTTTCTAAACTCTGAAGTCCACACCAGAAAGCAAGAGGAACCAACGGGAGCCCCTTACAGGAAGGGGGAGAGAATGGAGGGGGAGGTTGCGGGCAGGACGGAGGGACTTGTGAGGGAAGTCGTGATTTAAAACCCAGAGAAAAGCATAGATCTTCCTCACCTCAACAGATCAGACAATGCCCTGCCCCTTCCTTGGTCACCTCACAGATAAGGAACCTGAGACCGGAAAAGAGGCCGACCGGGGTGGCAGCAGGACTAGCCGGGAAGCCAGCTCTGCTCCCTTGTCCCACACAGCCCCGTCGCCCAGGACACCAGGCTCGCACCCCCGTACAGTTTCAAGACCTCCCTCCAGCAGGCTAAGCTAAGCGTTTCTGGGAAAAGCAAGCGTTAGCCTGCGTGACTGGGAGCCGGGGCAGGTGCCAGCTGGCCTCCGTGTTTTGTGTCCTCACATCCTAAAACAATAAATCAATTCTGTTTTTCAACCAGCTCTTGCTTTGTAAAATTCGCTCTGGAAAATAGGGCGTTCTCTACACACCCCCAAACCAAACCCCTTGCCATCCAGTCGACGCTCACTCATTGAGAGCCTCTGTTAGGGTTTCGGAGGCAGTAGGTCTCCCCAGCTTCTCCCCTGTGATGTTCATTAGGTAGGCTCCAGCAATGTCTATGTCCCTCACGACAATTTAGGCTAGACGTTTGTTCCTTCGATCACCAAGCCCGTGTTTTAAGAAAGCACAGGGCAGACCATTTTTCATCTGCCACATGTTGGTCAGTTTCTCCTACTGCGGAGGCTCCTGTTGGTGGAGGCTATGTCTCCAAGGTGCGTCTGAGTCCCCGTGGTGGGCAGCGTGCAAGGGAGCTTCCAGCCTGTGACCAGCTAAGAAGATAGGTCTGCTCGTTGACTTCTGACAACTAGCTAATGAGAATCTTCACGATCGCAGCACAATGTTGTCCAGTAGAGTGCCGGGAGAGGAAGCCCTCCAGTTGGAAGGCCCCACAGTGGCCATGGGAGTGGGTGCAGCACCCCAGTGACAGCGAGGACTGTGTGGGAGCGGGTAGGATTGTGTCCTGTGGGACACGGGGGCCCCCGTGAGTCGGCGCAGACTCGGTGACCATGAACAACTGCAACATTTTTTCAAGGTTGGAAAGCATGCAACCTTTCTCCCGACTGAAGCCTCATCGGCTGGTTTGGTTCTGTGAGAATCCACGTGTCCCTATGATTTCGGGTCTGATGATCTCTGTTGGACGCAGACGACAGAACCCCGCTTGCTGAAAGTGAGGTGGACTTGAAGCGCTTGTCGATGAAGATCAAGTCTGCAGTCTTTATGGGGGAGTACGACTCAATTGAAAGAAAACAAAAATTCTCAAAACTGGACCGAAACATAGCATCATGAACCACAGAGGAAAAAAAAAAAACTGGGGTTGGCAAGGGCTTTGTGTTGCTTGGAAGCAGCAGTCCAGACATCACATGGTGCACCCCGTGGGTCCATCTGCTGCACGAGACCTCTTTGAAGGGTTGACAAGCCAGGGTGTCACTTCGACGACCAAGGTGGGCCTGACGGAAGCCGTGGTCTTTGGCCTCACCTCATCTGCCCGTGAGAGTTGGACAGGGAGTAAGGAAGACGGAATGATGGTGCTGGGGAAGGGTCCTGAAAGTACATGGGCTACAAAAAGAACAAACAAATCTGTCTTGGGAGATGCACAGCCATAAGGCTCCTTAGAGGCCAGGAGGGCAAAGCTTGGTCTTGCATTTGGGGACAAGTTCTTAGGAGAGACCAGTCCTGGGAGAAGGCCGCCATGCTTGACAAAGTAGAGGGGAGCACAGGCGAGGAAGCCCCTGAACAAGAGGGATGGCATTGTGGCTGCCTCAAGGGGCTGCAGCCGAAGCACGGGGGTGAGGATGCAGCAGGACCAGACGGCGGTCCCCCTTCTCTGTGTACAGGCTCGCCCTGAGTCAGAACAGACCCCACTGCTCCTAGCAATAGCCACAACGACACAACGCCCCGTCCCATATACCTGACAATTTTACATATTTTTTTTCATAAAAAATAATCTAGTGGGGCTGAGCCCCGGTGACGTAGTGGTTGTGCGCGAGACTGCGGCCCACTGGGACGGAGGTTCAATTCCAGCAGCAAGGCTGGGCCTCCTACTCCCACCACTGGAGGGCAGGGATGCACCAAAAAATAAAATGAAAGGATCGGGCTGAGCTCCAGTGGTGTAGTGGTTGAGTGCGGGACTGCGGCCCACAGGGCTGGTGGTTCAAATCCAGCAGCAGCTCTCCAGGAGCAAGGCTGGGCCTCCCACTGCCACCAGAGGACAGTGATGCCCCCCCCCCCAAATAATAATAATCTAGCATGGAAGGCAATGCCCTGAATCAAATGTCAATCAGAGTAATTTATGGCAAAAAAAAGAAAAAAGAGAGAGAGATTCAAGTCATAAGATCATCTCTCAAGGCAACAGGGATGGGTGGCTTTGGGGATTTTCTCCTTACATTAGAGAAGGAGGGACTACCCCCCAAAGAAGGACACCTCATCTCTTAAGATCTATGTTAGGTGTGTTCTGACAAAACAGCAGCATTTTATTAACACCTAAATTTCTAAGTGAAGTTGGGACCAAAGTTCTCCTGAAGAAGTCTTACTGGTTTGGTCAGGGGAATCAGACAGATGTAAATTAGGCTCTCAGTTCTTTCTCTTGCCATGGGCAAATTAATACTCTGGGGCAAATTACTAAAGCTTAAAGGTTTAGGGAGAAAACAACACCAGCTTCAGAGGGTTATTCTGAGGCTCACAGGAAGTGTCGATATTAAAGAGCCCGAAAGTGACACACCTTCACCAGGTGCGAGCGCTTTTCCCTCTCGATCACGCAACAAACATTTTGGGGAGCGTTCATGACGTACAAACAGGAATCAGAAACTCGTGAATCGAAGAAAGGAAGGTGCCCTTCTCATTATTGCTATTCTCTTTGTTCAGATGGAGTTACTTCCCAGGGTCTCGGATGCCTGAGCTCACCACTGCCCCTGCGGCACCCAGGTGAGGCACCCAGAGAATTGTCTCTGTCACTTCTTAGCACCAGGAAGCCAGCATCAGACAGCCAGGTAGAAATGGGACCCTGGAGGAGCCTGGGTACCGAGTAGTCATCTACAAATCCACCCTGCACCCATGAATGCACTTGCTTTCTTTCTTGTAGTCTTCATCCCAAGGACGTCACCGGAGTCCAGTCCAGGCACATGAGTGTGCAGCCACTTGGCTTTGAGACTATTAGGGGAGAAGCGTGCAGGGTACGTGGTATACTATAAAATATAATAATAGTGTATGCCTAGTGCCCAGGCGTGGGTCTTTAATTACCTTCTCACCTGGCTGGGTGTCTGGTGTTCTGATAGACACCCTGTCGCCTTAACTACCCACAGGCCCGGCCAACGATTCATGCTTTGGTCTTTGAACCGCCTCACGGATGCAAACGCAGAAAGCGATCATTACCATTTGAAAGAGATTTTTATGTAACTGACTCTCTCGGCAAAGACAAAGCTCCAGGTAATTCAGGAGGAGCCCTGGTGGCCCAGTGGTCAGCCCCGGGCTGCTGGCCGTGTGCGCCCACCAGAGAACAGAGCGGTGGCCTGTGTCCCTGAAGACGACCGTCTCGGGCAACCTGCGGGGCAGTTCTGTGCTGCTTGGTAGGGCTCCCCCACTCGGGACAGACTTCAGAGCACCCGCGGTGAGACGGGTCCTTCCAGGGCCTCCACTTCAGAGACAAAGAACTGTGGCAGTCCCCTCACCTGCTGTCCATTTGAGGATGAAGAGTGTAGGGGTGGAGTCTAGCCTGTCAATCTAGAGACGGCCCATGAGAATCTGTGTGGGCATGGCTTTCTCTGAGAATCCTGGGAAATCTTGTGGTATTTCCCCCGTGGAGGTGAGAGACTATCAATTGACAAGACACATGGCAGCATGCTGATGGACCCTGAGCCCTGGAAACTGGAGGACCCACGGGGAGACCCTTGGCAGGGCTGAGATGCTTCTACCACCACTGGATGCACAAGACTCTGCACCCACTGGCCTGTGATCATCCTGGTGTCATTGCATGTGCTTCGTGAGTCCAAAGAGGACTTTATAGACTGCTATCGGACATATGGGCTAATATCAGACTTAGGGCCTTGGGCTGGACTGGGCTGGGATGTTTTCTCAATGTACAGTTGCTCTTGTATGTGAAGCTCTTTCTTACACACAGGTGAGTGTCTGTGGATTTGTTTCTCTCGTCTTCCTGGACTACCACAAGAACAAAAGCACAGAGACGTTAAAGCCATTTGCTCCGAGTCACGTAGCTAGCTGGTAAGGGAGCCAGGATGTGAACAAAGTCTGATTCCAGAACTTATGACCTCACAGATGTATAAATCACAGCTTCCTCAATAAACTCAGAATCTAGTTGGGGGAAGCATGACTAACACACATGAAGGCAACAATAAACGCGTATGGTGAGCATATGTCATTAAGTGCTAAATTGGATGCTGCCGACCATACACATGCTTAGCAGTCTGAGAGGCATGGACTGGGCTGGTAAGACAGCACGGAGGACTCACCGTGAGGCTGAGTCTGGAGATGGGCACTGGGAAAAGATGGCCTCCGGCAGGGGGTGGCAGCTGTACTGGCAGCAGGAACCAGCAAGACTTCCCGGAGCATGAAACTGCCAGCCTCACTCAGTAGGAAGGTCTGAAGAACAAGGACAGAGCTCAAGAGAAGTCCATTAACAGTGTTAGATCGTTAAAGGCCCCGGAGCAAGAAAGCAATATTTTAAAAGGGGTGTTTAAGGAATCAGTGCTTTCCTTGGCAAGCTGCACAGAATCAATCTACTTAAAATTGCAGATGGCGTAAGGCTAGGGACACAGAGATGAAACTATACTGTTACCAATTCTGAGTCCCAAATTCCCTGCCCATCCTGCTAGCTCCGTATGGTACCTTCTATTTCACACTAACAGGTCCCATCAGTTCTGCCTCAATAATTTCAAGTGGACCGTTTTCCTCAGACCTCTGGTCTCTTCACTGTAGTCTGGTCACCGCTCTAGGAGCAAAAGCCTTCCCAGGTAGTAGGCATGGCATTTGACCAGCATCCTGAATCTTCTAGCAAGAGCCAGCCAGGTACAAAGGAAGGATGAGAGGGCAGAGGGTAGTGAGGAGGGGGGCAAAAGGAAGGAAAGGAATGCATCGGACAGAAGAAAACAAAAACCCAAACAGTGGGCACAGAAAGTGTTTCTAAGGCCAGGGGTGCCGCAGTCACATGGCACATGCGTGAAATGGGTCCCAAACCACGTGAGACTAGAGAGCTGATGGCCCTTGTTCCACAGAATCAGAATGTTTGCTAAGAAAGTCATCTCCAGTGCCCTCGAAGGCAAACCCCCTTGGGTGGGAAGTGGCCTCGGAGGTAGGAGGCACACACTGGCCTTCCAGGTGAAGAGGACCATCTTGGTAAAGGCACCAAGGAGGACCCTACCGGCTCCCTCCATGGAATTCTCTGCTCCTGACACCCGATACGGAACCACAACACCCAGCTCATCGACTCATGGCGCCCAACTGCCCACCCGTCGCCCGCCGGCTGGTCTCCAAGACCATCGCTGCTTCTGGGAGTGGAAAGGCCAGTCTTTGTCCCGAGGAATGGCTGCTCCTTTCCATCGCAGCCCCGGATATAGCCACTATGCCGCCAGGCCTCCTTGACATGCGTGTGAAAGAGATGACACGTGTCTCGCTGACAGACATTATGGGGAAGTGCTAGAGTTCTGCAACCCCACGATCCTGCTATTGAAGAACCAGGGTTCAAACGGCACGTGTTCCGATGATGAGTAAGCAAGGAGAGAAGTAAGTATAAGAAGACAGACCCGGGCTGAGCCCCGGTGGCGTAGTGGTTGTGCGCGGGACTGCGGCCCACTGGGACAGAGGTTCAATCCCAGCAGTGGGGCTGGGCCTCCTACTCCCACCACCGGAGAGCAGTGATGCCCCCCCCCCAAAAAAAACCAAGAAGACAGACCTTGGGCCAGGAGTCAGGGCCGGAGTTCCAGTCCTGGTTCCGGGTTTAAGGAAGAGAGCGACCTTGAGCAAGCCAGCCCCCTCGCTGGGCCTCAGGTTGCCTCAGGTTGCCATCTGCCAAATAAAGGAAATCGGATTAGAAACTGCTTCTCGGCCTTTAAGATACAGGAGTATTATGTACATTAGGCAATGCTTCTGCGCACCAAAGGATGAGAATCACTTTCTCATCTGATGTCCTTGACCCGGCAGATGGCAGCCTGGGGCTCAGAGAGGGAGCCAGCGCGGTGACACAGTGTGTCTTTGTGTTGGGCTGCTAATAGAAAGTCAGCAGTTCAAAGCCACCAACACCGCAGGAGAAAGACAAAGCTTTCTCCTCCCTGAACGATCTAGTCTCAGAAACCCACGGGGACACGTCTACTCTAGCCTGAATGGACTCAATGGCAGGGAGAGTACTGCGGAAGAAGCATTTGAAAGGGGAAAGAAATAAAGCCCAGAACTCAACTCTAGACCTATTAAAAGTTCCTACGGGGAATGGTTCGCTTACCAAAGGTTAGGGAATCTCAGGAAGATGCTCTTTCGGTTTCTTTCTAGATCTGACAGCCTATGAAGCAAATGTACTGACTGATGCATTTCTGCCTAGAGCCACGCCATTGGTTTGGGTCCAGTTCCTCTGTCCGCGGACAGGCCTCAGAGCCAATGGGTGGACCTTCTGAAGAGGCTTCGGGATGCAGCAGTTGCCGATGGGCTGTGATCCTGGAACTGGTCCAAGAGCAGTTTTCTCTCCTTCATGTCTCCCATGTTACAAACAGTGAAAGCAGCTGAAAATCTAACTTTTAAAAAGTAGCTATAACTAAAAAACAAGCTATGTAGGTAAGTAAAATGTATCCTGAGGACGTGTGTGTGTGTGTGTGTGTGTGTGAGAGAGAGAGAGAGAGAGAGAGAGAGAGAGATGAGAGAACAAATAAGAATGAGAAAGAATGCTTGACATTTTTTAGCTCACTTCCCTGTGGACAGCTGGTCAAATTCCTAACTTGTGAGACTCTGAATGAAAAGGGGTTGAGCTTTACAACCACAGTAAGATAGCTTACTGAACGCTGTCGGCCACGTGGGAAGAGATAGGACACAACCGTTAGGAGAGTCCTGCGTGCCCCACATGTTGCCAACATGGAAAAGGCAGGCATCTTGGCCCTTCTCCCAATTATTAATAGTTCATTGCGGGCTGAGCCCTGGTGGCGTAGTGGTTGTGCGCGGGACTGCGGCCCACTGGGACGGAGGTTCAATTCCAGCAGTGGGGCTGGGCCTCCTATTCCCGCCACCGGAGAGCAGTGATGCCAAAAAAAAAACCCCAAAAAATAGTTCATTGCTAAAGGGACACTATGAGTCAGAATCAACTTGATGCCACTGAGGGGTTTTTATATATATTTACTTTGTTCTATTGCTACGTTTCGCTGCCACATGTATAATGTAGCGTGCATCATGTGCAAATTCAGTTAAAGAAGAAAATTTTTAATACACCTTTTCCCCCCTAACTTTTTAAAAAGTACTTATAAATACTATAATGCTATAAATATGGAGATGCTGTAAATAGGAGAAAATACAGCCTTGCCCTGCAGAAAACTTACACTACACTGCGGGGAACCAAAGCCCACTGCCATCAAGAGGATTCTGACTCATGACGACCCTATATTAGGTTTCCAAGACAGTCAATCTAAAAAAAATTTTAAAAGACCATCCTTCTTTTTTTTTTTTAAGACCATCCTTTTTTTTTTTGGAGGGGGCGGGGCATCACTGCTCTCCGGTGGTGGGAGTAGGAGGCCCAGCCCCACTGCTGGAATTGAACCTCCGTCCCAGTGGGCCGCAGTCCCGCGCACAACCACTACGCCACCGGGGCTCAGCCCCAAGACCATCCATTTTTTGTGCGTGTGTGTGAACATCACTGCCTCTGGTGGTCATGGGCACTACGCAGTGCTGCTGCTGAGAGCCGCTGCTGGATTTGAACCGCCGAGACTGCGGACTGCAGTCCCACACTCAACCACTTACGCCACCAGGGCTCAGCCCAAGACCATCCATTTTTATGGAGCAGACAGCCTCATTTAGCTTCTAAGGAGTGTCTGGTTGGATTTGAACGGCCAATCTTGGAATTAACAGCATGTATCAAAAGATTTGAATGGGGCTGAGACCCGGTGGTGGAGTGGTTGTGCGCGGGACTGCGGCCCACTGGGATGGAGGTTCAATTCCAGCTCCACAGAGCAAAGGTTGGGCCTCCTACCCCCACCACCAGAGGGCAGTGATGTCTAAAAAAAAAAAAAAGTGTGAATGTTGCAGAAACCTAAACAAGAAACCTAAACCCACAACCCAGCCTGAGATCTCAGGAAAGACTTCCCAGAACAGCTGACTCTTGACCTGAATCTTGCCAAACGACATCAAAGAAATGTGGAAAGAGACTTTAGGGCAAGAGAATGACATGAAATGGTCAAGACAGTGGGGTGGGGAGGGGTGCTGGTGCAGAGAGGGCAGGCAGGTGGGGATGCGTGTGTCAAATTAT
>PVJH01038420.1:0-17179 GCA_004026705.1 Nesogale talazaci | reverse complement strand
TTTATTTATTTTTTTTTTTTAGGCATCACTGCCCTGGTGGTGGGAGTAGGAGGGCCAGCCTTTGCTCCTGGGAGCCGGAATTGAACCTCCATGCCAGTGGGCCGCAGTCCCGCGCACAACCACTACGCCACCGGGGCTCAGCCTAGATAGTTACTTTTAAATCCACAGCAGTTAGACTCTAGTAAGTAAAGGCATGACTAATAGGAAGGTATGTTTGGTGAGGGGTCTCTAAGATCAGCAGTATTTTCGCACTAACCCTCACAATTACTTGCCCTTCTTCATTGTGTTGGCACTGATACTCGTACTGACCAGTAAAAACTAAGGTCGACGTTTGAGCATAAATCTAGACAGGGACACCCCAAATTCTGAGAATGGCCTTTGGACTGTTATGCAGTCACAAGAACAATAATAATTTTAGAAACCCAGACAGTTTCACTTAAAATGTCCTTGATGAAGTGCAAAATCTATCAATGAAATTGCGACCCTGGAGCATGATCTCCGATAGTCAGGGCTTGAGCACTGGGCTGCTGGAACAGACATCGCTTAGAATGCTTTGTGTCATAAAGTAAAAAGTAAGTAAAAGTACGCCCAATGGAAAGGATATATACAGACTTGGTTTTCAGACTTGTATTTTCCTGTAAGTGGGCATGCTACTTGATGTAAACCAGCTAACAAGTTATCGGTGCTGCCAATGATAAAATGTATGCTTTTAAGTTAAAATTAAAATGTCGGTAAGCCTATGCCCTCCGCCGCGAATCCACCAGGAACACACTTATATTTGAATATGTTGCATTTATGACCTGTTGGAGGGAGAGAAAGGACTCACTATGGGAAAGCAGCACATGTCTCAGTAAGGGAGTAAAGGGGCATACTCTAGGACTTGGGCTTTGGTTGGACAATCGGGGAGACAGTCTAAGGAACAGGAGGTTTAGTTTGCTGCAGAATGGATGCTGGAGAAAGCAGGCATGATGGTAAGACTGGCTTCTCAGTAAATCTTCCCTATTGAGAGGAGAAACAAGAACAAGGACAAAGCTGGAACTGATGGAGAAACAGTAGCTGCTAAAATGAGACATGTTTATTACTTTTTTTTTTGGGGCGGGGGGCATCACTGCTCTCCGGTGGTGGGAGGAGGAGGCCCAGCCCCACTGCTGGAACTGAACCTCCATCCCAGTGGGCCGCAGTCCTGCACACAACCACTACGCCACCGGGGCTCAGCCCATGTTTGTTACTTTTAAAGTAGTTAAAAAAATAAAGTAGTTAAGTGACTTTGTTTTTTGTTTTTGAGTATACTTAAAATTATTAGGCAGCCTTTGTCATATTTTTATTAGTTTTACTGATCTAATCCATGTCATACAACCCAATAGCTCAGTTATATTAAAAAGAGTTGCACAATCATCGCCTCTGAGCAGTCTGGTGTGAAGCTGATATTCTGTGAGGCAGTTTATAACTAATCAGAGAATGACACGACCTCCCTCTAATGCCAGGTCAGTTTCTTGCTAACAGGGGCAGCTCTTGATTTTCTTTTGCCCTTCATCATAGTGTGATAGCTTCAGGAATGCTTAGAAACCTGCTGTCCTTCTTTGTTAGTGATCAAATTGGATTCTGGAGCCAGAGAAAACATGACAATTTTCCCATGAGCCTCCAATTGTGTCTAAAGAGACAAAAATCATGCCCACGCTGATGCAGGCCCATGGGGGACTAACACTGGGGACCACAGTACACCACCCAACAGGACTTCTATCTAAAAACCACACCGAGCAGTCAAGTGAAGTGTACTCTGACAAGTACAGAGGTCGGTTTTGTTCCAGTTATTTTTTAAATCTTTCATTTCACCTTTTGTTGTTTGCTTCTGAGATATCAAATCTAAAAAAAGGTAAGCACACCTCTGTTCATTGCAGCAATGCTCACGATATCAAAACGATGAAAACAACCTAAATGTCCATCCGTGAGCAAACAAATTGTGAAACGTGAATACAATGAAAATTGCAGCTGTAAAAAATAATACTGAGCTGTGTGATCAAGAGGTGTCGACATGATCAGGCAAAAGAAGACCCAAAGCAAACAATCATATCGATGCAAAGGAGGAAGGGGGCAGAGCAGAGACCCAAAGGCCATCTGTAGGAAATTGGACATACCCTCACAGAAGGGTCACAGGGGAGGGACAAGTCAGCTAGGGTGCAGCATGGCACTGACAAAACACAATATTCCTATAGTTTTGTAATGCTCCCCCCTTCCTCCCCACTATCATGACCCCAGTTCTACCTTACAAATCTGGCTAGGCCAGAGCATGCACACTGGTACAGATAAGAACTCTACACATATTAAACACACACACACACACACACACACACACACACACTCAGGAACAATAATGGGAGTAGCGATAACATGGGTATAGGGAAGGAAGGTGCGGGGAGAAAGGGGGAACCGACTGCAATGATTGACACATATAACACCCCAGCCACCCATTCAGGGTGACGGACAGCAGAAACATAGGTGGGGGGAGACAGCAGACCCCTTAAAATGATTACAAATGATAATAACACTGAGTGCTCAAAAACACATATAACATGGATGAAAACAGATGTTATGTGGGATAAAGTTAAGTCGTTCGTAAATGGACAAATACTGTATGATCTCTGTGTTACAAAAAGTCAAGAATATTCCCACCCCAAGGGGGCAAACAACAGAAATGTGGGTGAAGGGAGACAGGGTATAGTGTAAGATATGAAACGAATTTATAATTTATCAATGGTTTGTGAGGGTGAGAAGAGGAGGAGGAGGGAGGGGGAAAAGAGGAGCTGATACCAAGGGCTGAAGTAGAAAGAAAATGCTTTGAAAATGATAATGACAACACATGCACAAATGGGTTTGATAAAACTGATATATGGGTTGTTGAAAGAGCCCCCAAGAAAATGATTTTTTTTTAAAAAGGATTTGCAGTCAGAAACACCCCCCTCACTACCAAAAAAAGACAAAAATCGGTATACACACTGAAATGAACATACACTGGTTAATAGAGGGTAGGGAGGTGCTGAAGGAGATCATTTTCTGGGTAGTACTTATTTGGGTGAATGGGAAAGCTAAAGAGGAAGCATAAGGGGCAATCATAGTCCCAACTAAGGTTATTTAACTTGGACTGAACAGGGAACTCCCCGAAGCACACAATGTCACAGCTTAACCTTGAAGTTCAAAGAGAAGTTAGCATGTCAGAGGGCTGGCAAGCCGCAGAGGAAAAGGAAGAGTGGATCAGTAGGAAGATTAGGGCACTGGCAGAATTCCAATCAAGATGTGATGAGAGCTTAGATAAGATCATGGAAGTGAGTTCAGAGAGAAAGGGTAAGCTTAGGGCTTGGTAAGTAATTACGTGAACTTAAACATAAAAGACAACTGAGCCAAATGTCCCTTAGGCTGTTTGAAGGAGTATACTTTCTTCTTTGGAAAATTATGACACTGACACTAACCAAAGTACATTCCCACTATTCTTCTGTTAGTTTGGTGTATTTTTGTAGATTATGTGTTGCACAACCTCTTCAACGTGTCCAGGAGTACAGTTGTGCCCACCTAAACCATTGTATTTTCAATCACCTTGTAAGTATGTGAAAACTGGACAATAAATAAAGGAAGCCTGAAGAAGAACTGATGCATTTGAATAGTGGAGTTGGCAAGGAATCCAGGACTGCTAGAAAAACAAACAAATCTGTCTTGAAGAGGTACAGCCAGGGGGGTTCCTTAGTAGTAAGGATGACTGTCCTTTGCTTCGTGTACTTTGGGTTTCAGTAGGAACCAGATCCTGGAGAAGGAAAGCATGGTTGGTAGAAGGTCGGCAGTACAGTAAAAGATCCTCAGTGAGATGGACTGACACAGTGGCTCCACCAATGGGCTTAAAAAGAGTGGTAATTATGAGGATGGTACTTCCTTTTATTGTACATCGGGTCACTATGAGTGAGAACCTAACGCCACCATCAAGTCCATTACCTGGTGTTCTTCTGAGGAGTCAGCACCACCTGGCCTTCGGATGTGATGTCGATGATGCAGTGCTCAGGGAGAATCCCCATTCCACACAGTTGGATATCTTGGGAATTTGCTGATCCTATCAGTGTGTGTTCCTAGAAAAAAATCAAATTCACTAATTAATAGGATATTCCGACATGTACAAAAATTGAAATCATCTACTTTGAGCTGTTTTCCAGTAAGCCAACACTTTAGCCAAAAATATTTTAAGAGCAAATCGAGTGGTAGGGCAAACTCTTGGGCTTACTCTGAAATTCATTCAATAAGTTGTGTTTTCTTTATTTTTTTCCAAATACTTTTAATGGAGGTTCTCACATCTCTTATCACAATCCGTACTGATCCAGTGTGTCAAGCACATTTGCACACATGCTGCCATCATCATTTTCAAAGCATTCTTTTCCCACTTGAGCCCTTGAGCCCGATATCAGCTCCTCATTTCTTCCCCCTTCCTCATGAACCCTTGATAAGCTATAGATGATCATTTCCATAAAGTTATGTTTTATTATAAGAAACAAATTGATATTCATATATACACACTATAATAATATTTTCATGGTAATCATGAGTCCAAGTCTTTTACACTTTAAAAGCATGTTTCAATAATGTACCAGAAATATTAGTGTGTAATCAGCTACTAAAAACTGTTCATCACTTAACTAGCTTTGGTCAAATAGAAACTACAAAGATAAAGTCTACTTATAGGAATGAGAGTTTTAGAAAGTCTAAAATCAGTTACTAAAACTTATCTCCCTAAAATGCCTCACACAAGATTTATTAGTATGTTCTTCTTTCTTCAGACCCCTCAACTGCTCAGTTCCTTGCATTCCGATCCCCACCCTCACTTTAAGGAGGAGCCCTGGCAGCACCGTGCATTCGTTAGTACTGGGCTGCAACTAAAGGTCAGCAGTTTGACCCCACTTGGGGCTCGACAGGAGAAAGATGAGGCTGCCGTGCCTATCAAGATTTACAGCATCTGGAACCCACGGGGGTGGCTCCACTCTGCATTGTTCTGTAAAGCTGCAATGAGTCAGAACTACTAGGGGCAGTGCTTGAGCTAATTCCTATGCACTAGTAAAAATTCCTGGCCGTAATTGAATTTTTAAATGCTGATATGCCAGTCAAATGCATTCCTAGGTCATCTCTTTCTAATTATCTAGACTTGGGGGTGGATGTTAAATATTCCAGGCTTTGCAGGTCATTCGGAACTACTCAACTCTGCCACTCTAGCAAGAGAGCAGACAGCTATTACATAAATGAGTGGGGTTTTTTTCCATTAAAACTTTATGCACAATGAAATTTGAATGCAATATAATTATCACATATTAAAATATTATTCTGCTTTTGTTAATTTTTCAATCACTGGAATGTGTGAAAATGATTCGCTTTTGGGCCACACAGGATTCAGTCTTTGGGACCTAGCTCATTAATCCTCAACCTCGATGATCTCACCCAGTTCCATATAGGAGAAAACATCAAAATGCATGTGGAAAATAGGATGAAACGATATTGGAACTTTTCCATTAACCTTTTAAAGTCCCCTCGTTTGCATAAACAGGAAACCCTGTGTTGTGTAAGTGACTTGCATGCCCTGCTACTAACTGAAAGGTTGGCAGTTGAGTCCCCTATAGGTATCCCAGACGAAGGACCAGGCACTTTCCTTCCCCCCCAAATCAGCAGTTGGAAGACTCTATTGAGCAGTTCGATTCTGATACACGTGGGATGCCCAGGAGTCAGAGTGGACTCCACAGCCACTGGCATGTATAAACTTAAGCTCTATCACCTGGCAGGAATTACTTCAGTTCTCCCTTCTCCTTCAGCAGTACCTTAGTCTCAGCCACCTAAGAACTCTTGACTACGAAGCCCAACCAGCACTCTCTGAATCACTTACGAAATTTCCCACAGAACAGGAGCAAAGCCCAATCCCTGCTCTCATCTCACCCTGTCCTAATAGAAGTCAACCCTTTGCTCAGGTCATAATGACACTGCCAGAACCTAGTACCTGAACTAGTATTCAGGAAATTCCCAAAGAAGCCCAAGCATATGTAGAATCAACTCTTCCACACCCCACACCCCACTACTACATCCTGGTCTCAGTCACCATGAACCCATCACCTGACTGAATGCAGGAATGTCCACTTCCATCCCTTCCAAATTCCTCAAGATCTATTTCCAACACAGTGATACTTTTAAAAAAGTGAAGCAAGCCAGATCATCTGATTCCTCTGTTTTTATCCCTCTAGTACAGTGGTTCTCAACCTGTGGGTCGTGTTCCCTTTGGGGGTTGAACAATCCTTTCAGAGGCGTTGCCCAATTCTTAACAATAGCAAAATTACAGTCATGAAGAAACAACAACAAAAAATTGATGGTTGGGGGGGTTCACCACAACCTGAGGAACAGGTTCACGGCATTAGGATGGTTGAGAACCACTGCCCTGGTGGCTTCCTTTGCATATTTAGTAGGTTTATCAAATCCTTTCCGATCTAACTCCTGCCTGCCACTCTTATCTTACCTCTTAATGCTCTCGAGAACCTAGTGAACCACATGCTTCAGCCACATGGGCATTCTATCTGTTCTTTATGCATACTAAACACATTTCAATACGAGTGCCTTTTACTGGCTGCTTCCTCTGTCTGAGGTGTTTTTCCCTTAATCTTGATATTAAGAGGTAGGTAGTTTCTCATCACTTATATGAGGGGGTTACCCACCAAAGAAAACTCCTCCGTGCTGGGCAGAGAGGAGTTTTCAGAGTATACATTTTCTCCTCTAAGTGAGCATTGAGCAATTCGGGTTACCCAGTAATGTCGCCTGGAAAGGTTCTCTCTAGTCACAGTGGATTTTTTTGTAAAAGCAGTTTCGCTTGAACCTCATGCTTTTGTGATGGCTAATTTAAGAGAACAGTGAGAGGCTGTGAAATTTTGTTTCCTGCTTGGGAAACAAGCTGCAGAAACCATTGTGATGTTGAGCACAGCTTATAAGAACAGCACTATGGGAAAAAGGTTTTCTCGTTTCAAAAAAAGGTGAAATGTCAACTGATGACAAACCTCCAACTTCCCAAATGGAGGAAAAGAATGCATTTGGAGTTTGTCCCACCCGATCAGACTATTAATCAAGCTTTCTATTTAGAGGTTCTGAAAAACTGCTTAATAGTGTGTGACAAAAAAGGCCTGATTTGTAGCAGAGAATTGGTTTTGCTACCATGGCAACGCACCTGCTCGTGCAGCCATCTCGGTGCATCATCTATGCACCTGACTCACCTGATGCTGCTCTGTGCAACTTCTTTTTGTTTCTGAGAATGAAGAGGGGCATGAAAGGACATCAATTTGATGACATAGAAGAGGTGACAAGAAAAATGAGGGAGGTACTTACTGTCAGCCATGCCAACAGAGGAGTTTGAAAAATGTTTCCCAGAATGGAATGGCAGATTTGACAAATTTATTAAGTAATGGAGAGCACTTCGAAGGTGATAGATTGTTTTGTAAAAAAACTTAAATACAGCTGAGCCCTAGTGGCGCAGTGGTTGTGTGTGGGACTGCAGTCCACAGGGTTGGTGGTTCAAATCTAGCAGCCGCTCTTCAGGAGCAAGGCTGGGCTTCCTACTCCCACCAGGGCAGTGTTGCAGAAAATTTTTGTGTGTGGGGGGGCATCACTGCCTTCTGGTGGTTGTGGGAGCTATCCAGCCTTGCTCCCGGAGAGCTGCTGCTGGATTTGAACTGCCAAGCCAATAGGTCGCAGTCCTGTACTCAACCACTATGACACTGGGGCTCAATCCCCCTGCCCCCAATTTTTAAATACATAGCTTTGAAAAAAATCCATTTTGCGGGGGTACTTCCTCATACTTCCCCACTTTCATGTCATATCCACTGAGATGTGCTCAATGAACTCACAATTTCAAAGAGCCACTCAGAATTCTCACATTTTCCTATGTGAATTTCTTAGGTAACACTGGCTATGAGTTTACAGTTCACCCCTACAACTACAAGGTAGATGTTCTAAGAGCAGAGAACTGTTATGTTCCCATTGTATACCACACATTTAAAACCAGGCTGGTGCACTGTAGGAACTACATAAGAAATAAACATAAGAAAAAAATAATCATTTCCTTAGCATTCTCTTAAGACTGAAAGGTAGTTGATCCTCTATTCTTCTTTGCAGATAACCTTTCAATTATATTATGGGTTCTAATTCTTCCCACCTCTTCTGGAATTTCAATTCCCTAAAAGGGCCTCTTCCTCTCTTGTGTTTTCCCTTTTCTGAGGTTGTTTCTCCACTGGCTTTAAACGTGCTTTCTCTTGGCCTCCTCTTGGTTTGAATGCAGTGGTGTTTTCAAGGGAGAAAAGAGTTGGGATTCAAAACTGTCCCATGGTATCCTTTTAGGTCCGCAAGAGCTATATACATGGGCATTTCAAAAGTTTGTGGGAAATTTGCAATCTTTTGTAATTTCATTTTCCCACAAACTTCTTGAAGCTCTCTCATAATACAGAGGGCAGTCCAGGCAAATAGCTTCTCCATTAGCTGAGGCTTTCCCATCGAGTTTGGGCATATAGAAAATATTTTGCTTTTCTCTCTGTCATAGAAAGAACAGTAAAGGTGGAGGAAAGTGTCAAAAAGAGGCTTTTTTGTCCAAGATAGATTTTTTTAAAGAAAAAATTCCAAAAGTACTTATTAAAGTACACTTGTAAATTCCTTTCCTCCTCCCACGAGAAATTTCAGCACCTGTACCTGCCCCTTTGGGATCCTTTTACCCTAGGATGGAGATAGAGAAAACCCCTGACCTCCACTTTGTTCTTTTAATAAAATTCAAATTCTTACTGTAGTCTAAAACCTGAGTATGCAACAAACACTTTCCCCATTATTGCTTGAAATACTTTCGAATCCCTTTCTCTTAATTCAAAGAATCTTTCAACACCTCTGTGAATTTCATCATCTATACACAGATTTCTCCAATTATTAGCCAATAGTGAATTCTCTCTTCTCTGAACCCCATCTACAATTAGAGATCAGTACTACAACTCACTATTTCATCTGTATTTCCTTCAAAAGCAACCTTTACAGTATTCTTGCATCTTCTACAGCAACTAGCATAGTACACGATAGGTAATTCACTGCCATCAAGTCAATTCGGACTCATAGTAAAGGGCAGAGCAGAACTGCTCTTGTGTGATTCTGAGCCTGGACCTCTTTATGAGAATAGAAAGCCCCTTTTATGCCATGGAGCAACTGGTGGTTTTGAGCAGCTTACCTTGTGGTTAGTCGTCTAAAGCATAACCCTATGTTACCAGGGCTCCTACATGTTACATGGTGGATGCTACATATTTGTCAATGGACTCAAATACAATCAACACAAATGGAAAAGTCTACCACAAGTTCTAAAGAAAAAAATGTCATATATTCTGCAAATATTACAGAGAGTACATATGAAGGACTAGGTACTGAACCAATGTTAAGAGACTTAAGACATGGACAATTTCAATTCACTAAGATTATAATATAAATAACCATTTAAATCCCTGTTCCCATTTGCAGTTATAATCTATCTTGATTTGGACAGAAATTCACTTGAATCTCAAATACTAAGATTTTCTCTTGAAGCCTTCAAGATGATATTTGAAAAAGTCCATCAATAAGCTTCTGGTGAGTTGTTCCTACTGCATCAAAGACTGCACCAAAAATACCAAAGAGGAGCAGGAGAGGGGACAGGGCACAGGCTGGTGGAAGATTATTTAATAAGTACCTGCATGCTATAATGGCATAGGTAATCAAAGTAAGATAAAGTTAATCAGAGACAACATATCATCTATTTGATGGATGGGATAATGATTCTAAAATATATTCATTTTGGAGGAAATTAACAAATATAAAAAACTATATTAAAATCTCAGAAAGGATCAAAGGAATGATTTTTCACTTTTCTTTATCAATTCAGATTTCAATGAACTGCAGATGAATAATTATTGCTCCGTGTACCTTACTGTGCCTATTGGATTGCATATATTTATCTATATAGATATGTATAGATAGATCTATATAGATAGATAGATATGAATACTCAGGATACAGATAAAAATATGTATGGTGGTGTTGGACTTTAGTGGTTAAAACCTCATTTGCTACCTATGCACAGGATCCTTGGTGGTACAGTGGGTTACACAGTGGACTAGTCAGCAGTTCGAATCCACCAGTCACTCTCAGGGAGGAAGACGAGGCTTTCTGCTCCGAAAACAGTTACAGTCTCAGAAGCCCACAGGGGCAGTTAGACCATGTCCTACAGGGTCATTAGAAGTAGAATCGAATCCTGGTCAGTGAAAGTGACCAGCAAGTTGTCGACTGACGATAAATCAACAAAGTTGGTACTTTACCCAATTATTCACAGATAATACACTCTACTAGCTGAAAATTGGGTCTATCGAAACCATACAAAGCAAGGATTATCTTTATATACAATTAAGATACAAAATTTTTTTATGAGTTATACTCTGTCAATGGCTTGGCCACCATGCTTTTCTATGACCAGTACCAGATAGAATAAGTCAATGAAAGATTTTTTTAGAAGGATAATAACCCAAAACCAAACCCTTCACCATGCCGTCACTTCAGATAGATAGCAGGTCTCTCAAGTTTCCCACCTCTGACAGGGTACAATTCTACATAGGGTTTCTGAGGCAGCAAAACCTTACAAGAACAGACAGTCTCATCTAACCTTATGGTTAGCAGTGAAATACCTCGTCTACCATTCCAGGAGGCCTCTAGTGATAGGAAGAACTTCAGAGAGAACATTAATCCAGGGTTCTGATTTTACAGATAGGTTGGTTAAGGGCATCCCGAGATGTTAAGTCATCTGCTGAGCATCTAAATGGACTTGAGAATTTGAAGCAAAGAACTAAAAAGTGCTCTGCCTCCAAATTCCTCCATCCCACATCATGGTATCATTTTACTGAAGCAAGAAGTGTTCTTGGACTGAGATCATCCTTTTGAATGTGCTTTGTCATGAATATACTCTTGTCATGGGGTTGGTTAGGGCAGTCCAGCAATCAAGACTGCCTCAAACTCTGCCAAAATAGGGCTGACCACACAGTCTGAAACAAAATCCAAACACCTCCACACAAGAGGACCAGAAATATTTTGACTACTCTCCAAAAGTCTTTAAACAGCTTCTTTGTTTAGTTTTATGTTAAGGAACAGATATGCATCAGTGTTTTTTTTCTCTTGTTTTTGTGTGTTTTGGATTTGAATTACATGACATCAAGAAGGATAAAAGATCACAATTTACAGAAATAAAAAGGGCAAATATTTGAGCCACGGCCTCTCCTAAAACCCAGATATTTACTATAAGCTACAAAGCTTATATTCTATCATAAAACGCTACCATTATTTTGATGTATAGTCGGCGAAACTATAATACATCACTTTTAATAGACAAGGACATGCACATGTAAGTTAATAAACTATGATGTATGTAAACATTTTATTACTTTTATTTTAATATTTTATAGTGTTTTTTATAACTTCTATAACTTTTTATAACTTCATTTACTCCTCATAATCTATGCTCTGAGCATATGCAAAGCAATTTTGGAGTAATTCTCATATTTTTATGTATAGGTTCAGACTTCATGTTCATTCTATAGTTGTCTCTATTTCCTGATATGTTCCATTATTTAGAGCTTTTTAAATCTGTCCTGTATTTTGACCCTCCCAGATTCTAAGTGACCTACCTATATTCTTTAAAAAAATTTTTTAAAGGACTGAGCCCCGGTGGTGTAGTGGTTGTGTGCGGAACTGCAGCCCACTGAGTTGGCGGTTCAAATCCAGCAGAAGCAAGGCTGGGCCTCATACTCACACCAGAGGGCAGTGATGCCCCCACCCAAAAAAAAATTTTAAGTAACAGGTTGCTAACCCTTTTTATCCCCTCTAAGACTCACTAGAGATATAAATTTTGTATCAAATTACTCTAAGTACTTTTTTCTTTTAAAAAAAACATTTCCTCTTATAGTCAACAAACCCTTCTAAAAAAGAGATGCTTCAAAAGTAAACTTGGGGACACATTAAGTTCATGTTAATGGTGGAGAAATGATTCATAAAAGGTAGGTTAGAATTTCTGACAGCTTGCTCACTGTCACTGAACTGTGCATGTAAAACTGTTGAATTGGTGTAGTTTGCTGTGCATTTTCAAAGACAACAAAAATATTGAGCAAGAGGGCTGAGCCCCGGTGGCGTAGTAGTTGCGTGCGGAACTGTGGCCCACAGGCTTGGCCATTCTAATCCAGTAGCAGCTCTCAGGAGCAAGGCTGGGTAGCTCCCACGACCACCAGAGGGCAGTGATGCCCCCCAAAAAATATATTGAGCAAGAATATCCCAAATACTTACTATAAGCTACAAAGCTTATATAAATCCTTTAGCTTTTATATGCCAACCTTTAAACTTTGACACTATCAATTTTCCTTTCATATAATCATGTCAAAAAAAGGTTCTACTGGCTAATTAACTTTTTTAGAAATAATATCAAAATATAAATTTTTATATCATTATGTTTAAAGACTTGCCTCAAAGACTAAAAAGGAAAGAAAAAAATCTAGCTCAGAAACCCAAGATTTTCTACATATTAGCTTATTTAAATGAAAATAATAGGCTAGCTCTATTTTGTGAGCAAATATGTGCCTTGGGTTTAAAAATACATAGTGCAAAGTATTTTATTTCACAGCAAAAAACTATTAGCAACGTATACTGTTTCACCTTTAAGTAATAAACCAGAAGTTCATTAAGGGCAGGATCAGCATTCAGATTAACAAGGAAACATTTATCATCTCCAACTTTGATTCCGGAAGACTGAAGAGATATTCCCAGACTCTCCAGTTGTTTCTGTCGCTCCTGGAAATATATTATAGAAGTATTAATCCAACAGCTATTGAATCAGAGAGGTATAAAAATATTAAAGTAGTTTCATTTCTAAAAATAAAACCGTTATAAGTAGTAACCAAGTATACTGAGTTTTCAAATTTCATTCTTGAAAATATCAAACAAATTCATTTTTCTCATCTATTTCGTTATATTTAAGAAAATGTGAATATTTGTTACTCAATTTTGCTCTTTCTAAAAAGCAAATTTTTAAGACACTCTCTTCCTAGGTATTTTCAATGACTCCTCAGTCGGGAGAAAGGCCAAGCTCCAGTACGGAAGTTTAACAGGTCCCGCAATCTGGCCCAGCTGCTCTCCTCTCGCTCTTCATTTTTTGTCACTCTTACTTTTAAATTCTGTACTGCAGTCATACAGAACATTTGTCAGGTCCCTTAAGTAGTCAAGAATGTTCTCTTTAGTTTGAGAGATTACATCAGTTCCTTCTATCTGAAGCATCCATGTTACCACACTTTGTATAACAATGGTTTACTTACCCCCACACAGACTTCAAGTTCTCTGAGGACGTGGACCCTATGTTCTATTCTATTCCTAGCAATGCATGGCACACAGTGAACACTTAAAGAATTATGCAGTAAGAGTTTACCAAAATATAACTTACATATGCATTCACTAACTATTTTCATAAGATTGTTATCCTTTATGTCTACCTCCCCTTAACCCAAATAATGTGGGATTGTTGCAAATATATAAACCCTATAATCCAAAGCCCTATTCAGTTGTGTGAATCTGGGCAATATCTGGTGTCATTGAATATTTATGAACAGCAAGTAGTGACGAGTGACAGGCACAAAGGACCTTTTATTCTGGGGAAAGACAACAGATTGATGTGGCCCAATAATTTAGCTCAGGCCACCCAGTAAGTTTGTGGTATAACTAAAATAAAACCTCAAAAATTTGCTATCCTAACTTATGGATACCGTAACTGGGTTTATATATGTTGCTTACAAATACCCAATTTCCCCATAGAAATAAATGGGGTATTTGGTGCTGAGACCATGTGTCAAGGCTGTCTTCTAACAAAATTAATTATAGGATTTTTCCAGAAATTCTGAACAGTTCAAAAAGAGATGTTAAGAATTTTCAGCATTCAACTCTAAATTTCTTCTATTCATGCTACCCAAATCATGCTCATAAAATGAAGAAAGCAATTATTAGTTCTTCCATGGCTCCTTCAGAGACAGGTTCTTTTACAGGGAGATGTTTGGAAAATCATGAAAAGAATTATTCCTATAATAAAAAGTAGCATTTCTTTACATATGATATGGGGAAAATGCTCATGAATAATGCTAAATGAAAAAATATAGGGAATTAGAATGGAACTTACTTTAAAATAATCCATTGTAGGGATACAGAAAAAAAATGAGATTGGCCATATGTTAATATTGAATGAAACTGGGTGATAAGTACATATAATTTTACTCTGTCATTTTCTAACATTTATCTATACTTGAAAAACTCTATAATAAGTTTTTAAAATAAAATTAAATCCTAATTCTGTACTTCTATAAATACAATGTTCAGATTATGCTAATAGAACTGCCTGACAACAACTATGCTTAATTCTGAAGAGAATATTTAAAGATGGAATCTACTAAGTGACAAGATGTACAGTCAATACTCAATTGAGGATGTGCCTGTTATGTCAAACTGCTCTTACAACCTTCTATTTTGTTTTCAGGTTTGTGTGCTATCCTTTATCATTTGCCTTATCATTAATAATACATACTATACACAAAGAAATTCAAAACGTTAGTGGAAAAATTCTAGTGTGTTTAAATTCCTTTTATCACAGATAAATCACAAGACCCCTTATGAAAGTTTTGTGTATAGCACTCAATCAATTTTAAGTCTTCCTTATCCTTTGAAGTAATTACGTAAGGAAGTGACTCTCCTGAATCTGTTATGGATGTTGTCTGCCAGCAGGCGTCAAGTCAATCCTGTCTCAAGGCAAGTCCAGATGTCCAGTGTACAATGGCACCACAATTCCAAGGGCATGACCTTTTGGAAATAGACCAGCAGACCTATCTTTCAAGGCATTTTTGGTAGGCTCAAATCACTGAACTGTTTGTAACCCCCAAAGACTTCCTCTTGGATCTAGACCCCCATTAATACTCACCATCTGCAAAACTAGAATTGAAAAAGGAACCAGAAATGTCATCTGAGTCCCATTGTGCAAACTGCCATGAGTGCTGTAGTTTCTAAATCGGGAAACACAAACCTGTGCGATCTCCTCTGTTTTCCTTAATTTCTCCTCCCAGGTCACAGTCATTTCCTGGATCAGCTTCTCTGATTCTTCTAGCCGGTCTTTTAGTTCAGGAGACTTCATTGCCTACAAACAAAAGACTTACTTCATGAAATATCTGTACGATAACCTTACTTTTTTTTTTAAGTAGCTAAACATAAAAGGGCGTTTAAGTAAAAATCCGCCTTATGTCAGCTCTTTAGCACACGAAGATGTTTGATCTAAGACAGAAAAATGTACTCTCACTGATTCATTGTACTTGGAGTGTTGAGAACTACAAACTCATTCTAAGCTATCTAGCATATGCATGAAAGGAAGACGCAAGTTTTTCCTTTCCTCCATCCTATTGTGAGAACAAAATTAGATTTATAGAGATAAAAATATAAAGCTATTAAGAGCATAGTTTTTTATTCCAATAGCTCACATGGCTATAGTATTATACCTAGCTCACTATCTTTTCATTTTTCAGTTTTACTGGCACATCATCCAATTGTCAATCACACAATCATGTCAAGAAGAATTGTACAATCACTATCACAATTTCAGAACATTTTCACTTTTCCCCTCCACGACTAAATCACCTTTAAAATGAGCCCTGTAATCACATTCCATTCTAGGGCTCCCTCTCCCTCCTGCCTTCACTGTTTACTCCTGAAATCTTCTCCCCTTCCCCCTCTCCTCCTACCCACCCAACATGTCCTACAAATCCTTGTACCAATTATTATCTCTACGCATCTACTCCTATGAAAAGTCGTCAGAGGTCACTGATGCAGAAGCAACACATTTGTTGCACAGCTATTCCAAAAGAAATGGCGTAGTAAAGAAGAAGGAAAAAGGAGAGAGTAAAATAATCCTACTAAAATTGAGGATCATTTTAGAATACTAGACATTTTTAAATCAGGATGACTTTGGAAAATTTACCAGTCTCTCAGGACCTCAATTTTTTTCTCTCTATAAAACAGAAAATTTCGCGGCCTTTTGGTTAAGATCAAGTGTAAAATAGAGAAAATGCTATATTTCACAGAATTGATATGAAAATAAAATGATAAAATAAACATGAAAATAAGTTTGTTCACTGTAGGTAGTGATTCAAATTTTAATCATTATAATCAAATCCAATGATTACAATTTTTGAGCATTTATCAAATGTGCTTAATTAGGGCAAAATCTGAAAAAAAAAATTAGTATGGACCAAGTGATTGGGGAAAACTTCGTGAAGAAAACAAGCTTTAAACATATCTAGTTTAAGAAAAAGAATTAAAAAAAAAAGAATTTAGATGACAAAATGCATAAAATCATACCTAAATGGGACACAAAGAAGTATTGGTAAATATTTTGAAGATACAAATAAGTTAAGGAGAAAACAGGCGATGGAGTTACATAGCAGTACTAAAGAACAAGATGGAAAAAACAATAAAAATGGTATTTTATGAATATTCAATATCATAATGGAAGCTCGACTATATTTAGAAAAGTTGTCCATAGAAGACAAAAAAAAAAAGAAGACAAAAAAAGACAACAGACTACATTCCTGGAACTCAATTTATTTGGAAGGCTGATGAAATAATAGAGTATATCATGCTAAAACAAACAAAAAATGGTCTAAGAAACTTCAATTCTGGGAACAAGGACAAGAACACTGAAAGTTTAAATGAACAGACTATAGAGCAATTCATTTCAATAAAGACTAGGATTGCCAAACACAAGAAACAACCAAGATATCCTTCAACAGGTGGACAAGCTGAGAAATCCATGAAATGAAATATTATTCAGAGATTTTTTTATTTAGGCTATCAACCCATGAAAAGAAATGGAGCACCCTTAAACACATATTGCTAAGTGAAAGACAAACTCACTGCCATCGAGTAGAAGCCAGTCTGAAATGGCGATATACAAGAACTATGTGACATTTTAAAAATGGACAAGCTAAATAACAGAAAATACCAGTGGTTGCCAAGGTTTCATGACAGAGAAGGGATGAGAGGGAAGAATTATGCAGAACATAGGAAG
>PVJH01038419.1:0-17180 GCA_004026705.1 Nesogale talazaci | reverse complement strand
TAGCAGTCCAGCAAAGAGGAGAAAGTGAGTCTCCACGCACACCTGCCCACTTCCCTGCCCCCACCTCCACCTCCACCTCCACCTCCACCTCTCAGTCCTTATCTGAGAGAAGAATTAGAGAGTTATTAGGAGTTTCATTAGAGGTGAGCAGGTTGGTAATGAAATTACATTTCAGCTCCTTCTCAGCCCCTGTAAGTATTAAGTGGTTTGATCAATGGTGTTCACACAATTAATTCTGCCTGATTGCAGAGAGTGACTGTATCGACAATTGGGTTTCACACCTCGAACTTTGTCTCTTAGCCAAACGTCCCTTCGGGAGACTTGCAGGTGAGGGTGGGGGCTCCTGTCAAGCTAGGACCTTTGCTGGCTGCAACATCCAAGTTCGTAGAGACGATTTTTCTCTCTCCTCATAGCTTAAGAGAAAGTCGGGTATCAAACTGCCGCGAAGGTGGCCTGCTAGAACTGGAGCGCAGAGCCAGCCCCACCCTCTTGCCTCCGTTTGACGAGCAGGCCTGGAGCCCTTGCACCAGTGCTAAGTCCTCGGGGAGGGGGGCTGCAGGCAGGGGTCCTTGGCCCCCTTCCTGGGACAGGGCAGCACCCACGTCGGCCTTGCCCTCCCTTGCCCGGCGGGTTATCCCAGGCATCAAGAGAGACTTCCTCAGAGTCCGCTCAAATCTCTGCTGCTTTAATTTAATCCTCTGATTCTTGTTGGGTCTTCAGGGGATATGAAGGCTGCTTGCAATGGCTCTTGGGGAAGCAACAACTCTGACAGCAGAGGCCGTCCCCTTGAAGCGGGGGAGCGAGTCTCCGATTGGGAGCACCTGAGCCACGAGCACGAGTTAGCTGGCTGTCCCCTGGCTCTCACTCCAGGCTCCCACGGCTCACCGCTCTGGCAGGAGTGAGGTCGGCCTTCACCTACGAGGGCTCCGGACTCCAACTGGCTCTTTCCATCGTGTCCAAGTAAGACCTGCTTCTTGGCTCCCTCTCCTCGAGGACAGGCCGTGTTGCAGACCAGGTGGGGCAATGGGAGGGCTGGTGACACAGACCCACGGAGAAGGACTGCAGGAAGCAGAGAGACAGGACAGCTGGCCACAGTAGCAGCAGTGAGGTGCATTCAGGAGCCTCTGGTTCCCATGCGTGGCTGCTCACTGAAAGATGGGAGAGTGGGATTTACCCAGAGGCACCTCGGAAGAGAGGTCTGGGGATCTACTTCTGGAACATCTCTTTCTGAGAACCCCTGTGGAGCACAATTCTACCCCGATACAGGCAGGGTCCCCATGGGTCAGAATCTACTAGATGGCAGCTGGTACCAGTCCATACTCAGAGCTCTGACGAAGGGGCACAGGCTCTTGCACAAGGACCCTTTCAGGAAGCCTTCTCAACTGCCCAGGGAAGGGGATTTCCCTTGTATTCCCCCAGAGCAGATGGGAAAACTGATGTGGGGGGCACTAAGTACACTCTCCCAGGTCCCACTGCAAGTAAGTGGGTCAGAACATCCTAAGAGGGGAGAAAGGATCATGCTCTACTTGTTTGTCTTGGGTTTACCCCCACTGCCCCAGAGGTCACCTCCTCCCTGGGGAAGACCTGCTTCAGTACATATGGAATGGGCAGGGTGGCCCTGCCACCCCGGGCACCCACCCCTCACCCATGCCTGTGTCGCCTCCTCAGCACCAGCGTGCTGGCTTGTCCAACCGCATGCCGCCAGCAGAATGTCAATTTCAAGGAAAGGACAGAAATGGGGACAGGGGGAGCCAACAGGGACAGACTTCCCGGCAAGCACACGCACAGAGAACTGGAGCTCTGGGACGTGGGAGCGCAGGCATTCTCCCCACCCCCTTTGCCTGTCTCTCCTCAAATGTAGAAGGGGGAAAAAATCACTTTAAACAGATGCCTTGCAGCCTTGCATTTAAGAAAAATGCATGGAATTAAGTTCCTAAAAAGCTAGAAAAGCTGAACCAAACCATCATTGGGGCTTGAAATGAGATTTTCTCTCCCCCGCCTGGGTACCAATCCATCGAGGGCGCCAAGTGTCAGCTGATGAAGGCCACTTACTCACTAGGGTCCACTGGTGGCTGGTGGCTGTCTGCCCAGCCTGGCCCTGGCCTGGTGGGTGCCAGCTGCTCCGGTCAGCCCATCCGAGGGCGGGGCTCGGAGAACAGTGTGCGTGCGGAGGGTCTAGCTGTATGTGTTCCAGCAGCAGCACCAACTGGGGATTTGTTGGGAACGCAGAGGCCTGGGTCCTGCTTATTGAATCCGAATGTGTCCTTTAACCGGGCTCTGGAGGGATGTGTCTGCCAGATGCCCTGCTTCAATGGAACCCGAAGGAAGAGAGGACAGCCCCAGGTTTGGGGGGCCCCTTTCTCCCTCTGCCCTGCGTTCCCGGGCTCGGAGCAGTTCACACACACTCTGGGAGAGCCCAGAGGCGGGAAGCAAGGGAGAAGAACCTCCCCTAACCTGGACTGCTTAAGGACCTGCCAACCACAGCTAGAGAGGGTGGGGGTGGGGGAGTCCATCTCTGTCAGCAGATCTTTCTGGAAGGAGGGTCACAGTGCCCTTCCTTCCCTCCCTCCCACGTGGGAACCCAGGGTGAGGACGCCGTGTGCTGGGATGGCAGGGCAGGTGGCCAAGGGCATGGGGTTCACCTTCCCCAGAGGCACTGTAGTTCTCGGCTCTTGTAGCCTGTCCCTGCCCGCTCCCAGCCCTGCACTCCCGTCCTGGCCCCAGAGGGTCAGACCCCAAGTGGCTTCTCTCCACCAGAGGGGGGATGGGAGGTCCTGCTCCTGCTCTCAGCCCCAGGCCTGACAGTGTCCGTCCTGCTGGCCTCTCTTTGGAAGTGTGCCACCCCAGGCTCCTGCTGAGGCACCTGCTCCTCGCTTGGTTACCCCACCCAGGCCTCCTGACCCACAGGCCGGTCCCTCATGGGGTCTGACCCTCTGCCGACTCCCAGCAGGTCATCTTCTTAAAGAAATAGCTGCTCAGTGTCTGTCCTTCTGAAGTGTCCCCTCCCTGGGCACTGATAGCCATGAAGATGAAGTGGTGCCCGTGGCCCCCCATTCCAGAGAAACAGCCTGGACTCACCCTCAGCCCACAGGTCCAAGGGGTCTGCCTCCCTGACTGCTCCCCCCTTCCCGCCCCCCCAGCAGCTGTAAGCAACATACAGATGCCTGTGGTCCAGGCCAGTGAAGACGGGGTGTCTGAGAGTGGAGAGGGGGCAGCAGGTGAGGGGGCATCTTGCAAGTGTTATTGATGTGCTTTCAGAGCCCAAATGACCGCAGGGTCAGTTTGTGTGCCTCACGTGACCGAGGGGACCCCGGGCCCTGAGAGTCACAATGCCACTGCCCACGCCTGTCCCCTGGAGAGCAAGGCTTACTCTAGGCTCCCCCTGCCAAGATCCCAACGTACCCAAGTGGGCTCCTTCCACACAGGCCTACCCACCCTCACCCTGGGGCAAGTGCCTGAAGTCAGGGAGTGGGGGGCGCGGGAGGACTGAAGCCCCAGCAGCTGGGGACCCCCGGTTGAGGACCTCCCCTCCCTGGCTCTCAACGCTGTGCTCCCCAAACTCCGGTGGTTTGTTCTTCTATAACTGATCGACAAGCTTCCAGACAGACTCCAGCTGCCGCCTTTCAGTGAGCGGCCCGGTACATTCTGTAGCCAGGATCTCCCAGATGAAGGACATGCGTGCGCACACACAGCAACACCACGTTGAGTCTGGTCCCCCACCGCAGCCCTTACAAATGCTTTCTGGGACTCTAGATTTCTACAGGATTTCGTCTGGCTTGGCTCCTCCGTCAGTGCTCCATGCAGGAGCAGCTAAGAAATCGCATGGATGTGTCCACCTCTGTCGCGGGCTGACGAGGGGCTCGGGCGTCAGAATGGTGGGGAAGGTGGTGCAGAGTTGGGCAGTGTCTTGTTCCGTTGTGCACAGGGTTGTCCTGGGTCCAAACGGGTTGGGACGGCTGGCTTTGAGGTTAGTGATCCAACACTTAGTCGACAGTGCCAGTTCTTGTGAGGGTGACCGGCACATAGTAGGTGCTCAATAAAAGGTCAGTGGCTGAATGCTTGCTCTGCAGTCCCGGAGAGGGCACAGGGCGCTCCACTTCGAAATCTAAGATCTGAAAACCAACACCCACCCACCTACCCCCACCCCCAGAAAGCTTCCCAAGGCCCAAGAACCGGGCAATGGGAGGCTCTTCTGAGTCAGGGTTTCTCCAGGTGGCTGATGCCCCAGGAGACCAGGCAAGGTGTAGGTGACTCATCCATCCTCCTGCCACCTCCTGCCCCAGCCCTATTCAGCCTCTGGCCTCCGCTGAGGGAAGAGCTGGGTAGTCACCTTTCCTTCCCCGCTCTCAGGTTGGGGCCCAGCCAACAAGGGCAGCTGTGGGGTCACTGAGATGCTGACACAGCCAGGCCCCTGGGTGGGGAGCAGGGCAGGGCCCCCTTTCTGTGCTCACCAAGGTGAGATCTCGCTAGTGCAGGGGAAGCAGGGGGTGTCCTTGAGCTGGGGATGGATAAGGGGCCTCCTCTGAAAGATGAAGAAGAGGGGAGAGCGAGGGGACATACCTCTGCCCCCCCCCCCCCCGCCCTGCCCAACACATACACCACACACAGGCACCTCCTCACCCAACCACAGGTCCCGGTTTTCAAACCTCTCGCTTATCTGCTTTGCTTCCCAGCCTGCCATGCACTTGTCCAGGAAAGCTGCCATTCCTGGCCTCCTTCCTACTCATGCCCCAGCCCTCCGTCCCTCACTGTCCCAGGCTGCCTCTCCCTGCCCCCGTCACTGGAGAGCCCCTGCCACCCAGGTACAGCCCTGGGCCTCGGGTGAAACAGGGTAGGGCCCACCCTAATCGGTCCTTTAGTCGCTGCTTTGAAGAGACAAAGAATCCTGCGGATGGAGAGATCAAACTAAGTATGCCAAGCCTGACGTGGGGTGGGGGGGCCTCCATGGGTCCTGGTGGAGGGAGGGGTCTACCTTTCCTTCCTTGAGCAGTACAAAAGAACCCACAGGGACACAGCAGCCTTTGAAGCTCGCCTTTGAAACCTGCTCTCCTGGCTCTGTGCCAGGCCTGCCCCTTCTGACCGGCCTCTCCTAGCCAGCCCTCCATCCCTGTGGCTGTACCCCGCCTCCCCGAGGCAGCCCCCCATACTCATTGCTGTGGCTTCCCACCTGCCAGATCAAAGGTCACTGTCCCTTCTCCACTGTGCAGTCTTGAACCCTGGGCTGGAGGTGACCGTCAGGGCAGGCCTGGTAGGGCCCCCAACCAAGGTGCCAGTTCCGATTACAGAGGATTCTTAATACGTATCAGGCAGGTGCTCCCACTGTTGTTGTTGGACCCCGGGTTCCCTTTGACAGAGGGGAAGATGGAGGCTGTGAGGTTCACAAACCTATCCTTCTGACTCTAAACCCCAAACTGTCTCCCCACTGGAAGCGCCCACCCCCAACCCACAGGTATCCAACCCCCAGGCACCAGCTCTAGTATGCTCGACTCAAAGCCAACATCTCAGAAGAGGCCCTCTGCCTTCTTTCAAGGTGCACGCCTTTCCAGGGCCCCCCTTTCCTCCTTTCTCCTCTCCCTGGGCAGGTGGGACACACACCTGTCCGGTGTCCTGTCGGGAAGGCCCACTCTGCTTCCCCTCCAAGCCCACCAGCCCTGACTCTACCTGAGCATGTCTAGTGCAGAAGGGCATGAACAGAAATACCCCCGTCTCGCCCCAGAACGCCTCCTCAGAGCGATGAGGTGGTGAGAGGCACCAGCCCCTGTCCAGGTGAAGGGAGGCAGGATATCCTGTCCCAACACCCCCTCTCCCCACCTACCTCTCACCTGACCCTTGGCTCCTCTTTTCCTCCCACCATTCCATTTCCTGCCCCCCTCACCTCACTCTAGCAGAGCTGATCAAAGGCGAGATGAGGGCGTTCCCCCTGCCCTCCCCTCCCCTGCCCACCCTGTCTTCTCCCTTCCTGTCAGGCCACAAATAACTGCTCTCTGAGGGGAAGTGAGACTGGGTCAGAGAGGGAAGGGCCTTGTACATCCGTGGCCTCGTTTTCCAAACGAGCAAGCGAAGACCCAGAAAGGAGGGTGACTTTCTCAAGGTCACACAGCAGAGTCCTGGTTGACCCGGGCTCCGGGCAATAGATCTTGGGAAGCCCGGGCCGCAAAGAGACCTTTACCCTCTTCCCCAGCACCAGCCTTTCAAAGAGAACGAACGTTAGGTGTGTAAACCGGACTTATAAAAAGCAGCATTTCATTAGGTCTTTGTGCCACAAGGGAAATGCTCCAGATTTGCCTGCTCCGAGCTGTAGGCTCAATGCACGCCGCCTCGTTCCTGCCAGAGTCGGTGCTCGTGGCGGTCTGGGGAAGCTCACCAAAGCTGACCTGCGGGGTCCGGGTTGACTTTGGTTTGCTGGAGGGGCACCCCCAGCACACACTCTGCCTGCTGAGCCACCCCACCTTCCCGGACCTCAGCGCCGGGCCTGACTTGACAAATGGCACCAAGAAAATTCCCTGGGTGTGCCAAGAGGGACAGAGGATAGATCCAGTTTGGGGCGTTGGGGAGGAAGGGCCATCTGAGGGGGTGTTTCGGGAAGTGGGCAGTTGAGGTAGGTCTTGGGGGAGGGGTGGTGAGGGGGTGCATCTCAGGGAGAAGGAATGGAAGAAGTAAAGGCACCCAGGAGGGGAAAGCGGAGCACTTTCAGGTGCGGCGCCTAGTGCACAGAGATGCGGGCAGACTCAGCGGAGTTAAAGACCTCCCAGTCTGCAGCTCCCTCCTCCCCATGCTTTTCACCGGTGTCCCCCGCACCCCGAGGCACCTCTTGCACCGCTGCCCAGGTCTCCAGTGAGGCCAACCACGTCCTGATCTTGAGAGTTGAAGGACAGTGAAGGGCAAAGCAAGGAGAGATGCCCAACTGCCTCAGGGACACAGTAAGGGGCGACAGGCATGAGGTCTCCCTAGCCCAGGGGCTCTCCACCATTTCAATGCCTCGACCCTTTCACCCACTTCCTTCTGTGGTGGTGACCCCCCAACCATAATATTATTTTTGTTGCTACTACATACGTAACTGTCATTTTGCTACTGTTCTGAATCAGGCAAGGCCTGTGAAAGGGTCCTTTGACCCACAGGTTGAGAACCGATGCCCCAGCAGTGTCCCCCTCTGATCTCAGCTCTAGTCGAAAAGTCTGAAGAGTGGGACCATGTTGGGCCCAAAGAACTGTGGAGTCCTGATCTCCTGCCCAGGCCCTCCACATTGGGGAGAGAATGCGAAGACCTCAGGGCAATCAGGCGTCCAGGAAATAGATAAGCAACTCTCAGTGAGTAGGCGCCCCCCTCAAGGAGTGAAAAATAGAAACAGACAATCACAGGAGGGAATGACCAAATCAACGATCGATCGATTTACATGGAGAGAGAAGATCAGCCTCACCTCTAGCAATCAGGACGACACACTGGGGAAGGTAAGACTCTCTACTCCTGCCAAGATGTATGGACTCAAGACGTCCCTCACTGACCCATATCTCTATGAGGGACAACATTGGAGGCACAGTGCAGGAATTGTGCCTGATCTGACCCCACCACACTGGGACAAAACACTAAGGCTGTCCAACAGAGCAGCAAGGAGCAATGAAGTCCCCCCCCAAAAAAACAAAAGTAGACTTTGGGACCAGGATGTGGCACCTCAACAGACTCCACTGGAAAACACTTCTAACGGCCAAAAAACAGACCTGGGACTATTTATAGACTTTTCCTATTTTGTCATTGGCTTTCTTTTTATTTCATTTTGGTTTTGTTTGGTTTTGTCTTCCTTTGTTGCTTTGTTTGGCTTTGTCTGGTTTTTGAGCTTATTAATGTCTCTACATGTCAATCTAGATAAGATGGGAGGATAAACAATTCTGTGGGGACACGGGAGAAGGGGAGGTGGGAGAAAGGAAGAAGGAGTCAACCAACCCAAAGACAAGGGAACAACAAGTGAACTAAAATCAATGGAGAAATGAGTGTAGGATCCCTTGTGGGGCTTAATCAAGGGCAATGTAACCAACAGGAATTATTAAAGCTGAATGAAGGCTGAATATGATAGTAGGACAAGAAGTAAAAGGAAATAGAGGAAAGAAATAGGAGATAAAGGGCATTTATTAAAGGTCTAAATATAGGCATGTATATATATAAATATATTTACATAAAACAATAGGAAAATAAATCTATGTACATATATTCATATGTAAAGTATTAAGTTAATTGGTTAACTTAATGGACATTGGACCTCTACGAAAGTACTCCCTCAACACAAGAACACTTTATTCTAATAAAGGGGCATTCTGTGATGCTCACTTTTCCAAAATGAGTGCTCGCTTCGGCAGCACATATACTTTTCCAAAATGATCCCTGAAGACAAAATGGGTGCATAGGCAAATGTGAAAAAAGCTGATGGTGCCCAGCTATCGAAAGATATAGCATCTGGGGTCTTAAAAGCTTGAAGATAAACAAGCAGCCATCTAGCTGAGAAGCAACTAAGCCCACATGGGAGAAGCACACCAGCCTGTGTGATCATGAAGTGTTGATGGGATCAGGTATCAGGCATCAAAGACTTAGAACAAAAGTATACCGATGTTACTGGGTGGGAGGGGAGGAGGCATGGAATGGAGAACCCAAGCCCATCTGTAGACAATTGGACATCCCCTCACAGAAGGGTCACAGGGAAGAGATGAGACCGTCAGGGTGCAGTATAGCATCGATGAAATGTGCAACTTTCCTCTCGTTCTTTAAAGCGTCTCCCCCCACTATCATAACCTCAATTCTACCTTACAAATCAGACTAGATTAGAATAGGTACAGTGCTACAGATAGGAGCCCAAAACACAGGGAATCCAGGATAGATAAACTTCTCAGGACCAATAATAAGAGCAGGGATACCAGGAAAATAAGAGGAAGGTGTGGAGAGAAAGGGAGAGTTGATCACAAGAATCAAATATAACCTTCTCCCAGGGGGCGAACAACAGAAAAGTGGATGAAGAGTGACAGAAGGTGATGTAAGATAAGAAGATAATAATCTATAACTTACAAAAAGTTCATGATGGATGGAGTTTGGGAGAGGGAGGGGGGAAATGAGGAGCTGATACCAAGGGCTCAAGTAGAAAGAAAATGCCTTGAAAATGATCATGGCAACACATGCACAGATGTGCTTGACACAATGGACACATGTATGTATTGTCATAAGAGCTGTATGAGCCCCCAGCAAAATGATTTTTTTTAAGTATGGTCTCAGATTTATGGTCATGGACAGTTCTGCCCTGTCCTGTAGGACCCTTAGGAGTCCAAATAGGCTCGAAGGCAGCGAGTTGGGTTGGGGTGAGTATCAGGACAATGCAACGGAAACAACAGTGCGACGACTTTAAACATGATCAGGTTGACAAGCATTTGACGTCTGACAATGCTCATGTGTGGTGTGGTGACGGAACAATCTGGACACTATCAGGGGGGCTATGAATCAATATGATCTTTTGGGGGGGAATTTTGGCAATGTCTTATTAGTGAATGATGTACATACCCTTTGCTGTTGATAGTGTCTAATGAACCACCTCTCCACATTCATTCTAGGCCTGACCATCTGGTTTGGTTGGGTCAAGGAGTTAGGATTGAGTGAAATGAGCAAAGGCTTACAATATACTTGCACAGTAGGGGCTAGTCTTCTGGAATATTCCATCTTGGAACTCTGAGTCCACCATGTTGTGAGGAACCTCAAGCTAACCACATGGCGAGACTGTGCAGAGACAACTAGGGATTCCATCTGGTCGTCAAACCCAGACCCCAGTCATACAGTCCCAATTGAATTATTCTAGCCTGGGTCCAGCTGTTACCTGGGGCTACCCCTGGTAAGATCTCAGACATCAGAGAACAGAATCGTGAGCAAATAAAAGCTGTTTTTAAAGCACAGAGTCTTGGGATGGTTTATGTTCCAGCCACGGATAACTGATAGACCTGTCACCCAGCAATTCCATTCCTAGTTATATCCCCCAGAGAAATGTTTGCATGTGTGCACAAGGAGATCTGTAGCAGGCTGCTTATTGCAACCTATCAATAAATGAAGGATACACCGAGACACATTCAATCATGCATTGATTATGGCACAAAGCTACATGTAGCAGCAAGGATACATTTTCAAAACATGCAGAACGCAGCACACAAGGCGCAGACATTTACATATGGGATGCCACTTATGTACAATTTAGTAGTATCCAAATACAATCTAATGCGATGTCTTTATCATCTGTAGTTAAATCTTGAAGGACTAAACCCTAAATTCTGGAAGGTGGCTACCTCTAGGAAGAGTGAGAGGAGTGTTATACTGGGTGGGACCACACGGGGAGTCTCCACTGTCTGTATAATGCTTTATTTCTTTCACTAAAGTCAATGTAGCAAAATGCACACATCTAACAAAGCTGGGTCAAAGAGAGATACACGGGAGTTCATTATATTGTTTATAGCTGTCTCTGTGCATGAAATCTTACAGAATAAAAAAAGATAATTAAAAAGGAAAAAAAAAAGAATGGAGTTGGGAGGCTCAGATAATTTAAGAGAAGAGAGATGTGAAGAGAAAGTTCGGATGCCTCTAAAACCCGGTCTCGACCTCCTCTTCTTCAGGTCAGCTGCATGCCTTCCGTGAGTTCTATCCATCTGGGATCCTTAGCATAGAGACCCCTTCCTAGTAAGAAAAAGGAGGTTCTGATGGGGTGATGGAGGGGGTAGGGGAGCATGCAGGAGGTGGCGGTGGGGGGGGGGGCAGACTGCTAATAAGACACTAGACCAGGAATCAGGAACCTGCAGCCAGGTCCCATCTCATTCAAAGATCCCTGCGTGACCATACACACTTTGCTCTCTCTGAGACTGCTGCTCACGGGCAGTAGGAAGCTGGGGGTTCCATTAGGGAGAGTTATCAGACTCACTCATTATCTACACCTCCACTGGAGGTGAGCAGAGTCTGCGGGTATCTGAAAGGCTTTCTGGTGCCTGGGACACCCATACCTGGCTGAGATGACTTCTCAGGGTCTCCTGAGTCTGGCATTCCAGGATTCTACGATATGGCAGGTCTACTTAAAATAATGTCAGAATTGTCCCCTAAATATTACCAGCCCAGGGTTAAGAGTAAGGGGAAAAAATATTACCAGACCACATCGAGGTACCAAGTTCTGCCCAGTGTTGGGAGGTGGAGCAGTGATTTCCAACTGGTCGACTTAAGAGGCCTTGGATTCGTGAGAGGAACAGGGTCCAAACCAGAGAGGACCCAGAAGCCTTCAGTCATCGCAACTACTGATTGTAGTTGGAATTGTCCCGAAGTGCCTGGCTCAAGACCTCACAGGTCAGGCAGGCATGGCCAAGCCCACACCAGAACGAAGTCTTCCATTACAGGGGTCTTGAGAAGAGAAGTGGCAAAGTGGGAGGAGACTGAAGGGAATGTTCTCCATGTGGCCTTTCCCCATGCCCCCTGCCCCCAGTCCCAGTCCCTCTGGGGCTCAGCTACCTGGGGCTCCCCATGGGTACCCCGGCCACCAAAAGTAGGGACCATCTCCGCCAGGACAAGGACCAGAGCTGTAGCCAGGACCAGGGAAACACAGGACAGCCACGCTCACTTCCCAGGCTGGGCATCTTAACTTCTCCCCAAGTTTCCTGGGAAGAGTCCCCTGGAATGGGGCGCCAGGAACAAACTTTATAAAATTCTCCACAACCAGCCGAGCGGAACCTATTTCCCCTCACAATGCAATTAACGGCACCAACATTTACGAAATATGATTACAAGCGCTTTGGTTAAGTAGAGGAAAGTATATTAGATAGCAGCGAGGGGTTGATCTTAATGTGCATTTTTTCGAGAGACTTGCATTTTCTTTGTGCAAATAAAGAGGCCCTAAATTCTCCATAGGCACTAAAATCAATGCAGTGGAACCATGATAACAAACATAGGCTCCACTTTTTGCTACATCCCCCAATTAATTAAGCCTTTCACGGGCATGTAATTAGGAACATTAGCAAGTCATAAAATTGCCGTGAGTCTTTAAATTATGTGCTGGCCCTCAGCAATTTGTTTTTAATTCCTTCGGAAGACAATGGCACTGCGGGGCCCAATAGATCTTCATAGCGGCCTACTGTGCTCTCCTTTATGGCGGGGGAGGGCCGCTGCTGCCAGGGCCCCCCCGCTTGGCGGCCAGGAGCCCCACGATGCTGCTCCCAGAGCCAGGAGGCACCAGGCTCCTGTGTTGCTCCTGGGGCCCCCACCTTCTCCTTTCCCTCTTCTTCCACTTCCTCCAACCTCGATCCATCCTTTGCTTTCTTCCTGGTCCCCGTCTCCTGCACTCCCTGCTTCCCCTTTATTCTTGTCAACTTTTCTTTTTCCTCCCCTTCTGGTCTCCTCTTTCTCCTCCCACGTGGCTTCCTCCTCACCCATCATCAGCCTCATTGTTCTTTCTGTCTCCCTCACATTCTCTTCTTCTGTGTGGGGGTGTTCCCGCCTCCTCCTCTTATCTGTCTTCTCCCTCCATTCCCTGCCCCCTCCTGTCTTGCCCATCCTTCCCTGGTTCCTCTTCTCCTCCCAGGACTTGACCTCATCCTCTGTCCTGGTCACCTCCTCTGTCTAACCCTCTCCTTCCTTTCTCTTCTTTTCATCCTTGTCTCCTCCCAGAGCCCGGGCAATCTACCTTTCCCATGATCCCTCCCTGCCCTTCCCGTGATCCCTCGGGAGAGAGCTAGACACAGGACACAGCTGTGGGTCCCATCCAGTTAGAAAGGACCTGAGAGATTACCTTTCCTGAACGGTTACCCTTTGTTTTGGGTGCTAGTTCTCTTCCTGGCCATCAACCCCACAGCAAGCCGGGCACGTTTGAAAGGTAGAGGTTGACAACCCTGCTACAGACAGAGGAGAAGAGGGCGGCAGAGCAAAGCACCATGGTGCCTGCCTGGCTGGGGAAACGCTTCCTGAAAGGATCTGTGACCTTTCGCCCAGGGCCCCTGGGATCCAAGCGAGTCAAGAAACCCTGCTTCACACGCCTGCACCTCCTAAACCACCACCCCCACTTCACCCCTCTAACTGCTGCCCTCTATGCCTTCTGCCATCACTTTCAAGACTTAGGGCTGTTGTTTTTTTAATACTTTCATTGGGGACTCTAACATCTCTCACCACAGTCCATATAATCACCCATTATGTCTATGGCGGCCATATGCTTATGTTAATTTCATGATTGAGATGTAGGGGTGGAGTCTACCCTGTTAATCTGGAGGTAACCATTGAGTGGCCAATGAGGCCACCGTGTGGGCATGGTTTACTCCTGAGACTTCTGGGAAATCTCGTGATATTTCCCTCGTGAAGATGAGAAGCTATCTTGCCCAGTTGTTGGGAGTTAGTCTCAGAGTCGATTAATCACGGACAAGACAAGATGGCAGCGTCTGAGGAGCCAGAGAAGCCACACGGCTTTGCCCTGATGGAACCAGACCTCTGAAGCTGGAGAGGCCACGTGGAGACCCCTGCCAGCGATGAGTTGCTTCTGCCACCACTGGATACTGTTGATGGACCCTGAGCCCTGGAAGCGAGAAACCTTGAGGAGACCCCTGCCACGCTGGGACTCTGCACCCACTGACCTGTGACTTTGTGAGTCGGAAAGAGACATTATAGACTGGTATTGGGCATATGGGCTAATATCGGACTTATGACTTTGAACTGGACTGGGTTGGGTTGCTTTCTCAGTATTCCATTCCTTTTGTATATAAACCTTTTCCTTATATCCATATGTGTGTCCATGAAATTTGTTCCTCTAGTCTACCCGGACTAACACAATGTCAAGCACATTTGCGCATATCATACCATCATCATTTTCAATGTGTTTTCTTTCTACTTGAACCCTTGATATCAGCTCCTCATTTTTTCCTCCTCCCTCCCCCAAGGCCCTCCCTCATGAACTTTTGATAAGTTATAGATGGCTATGTTCATATCTTACATCGTCCTCTGTTGTCCTTCACCCACTTTTCCATCGTTCGTCCCCCTGGGAAAGGGCTCTATGTTGATCCTCGTGACTTAGGGGGATTTGGTCTTCGGGCTGAGTCTTTGTAAACTCAGCCTACCCTCGGGTCTTCCACTGAAGCCTTCCTTTTCTGCCCTTCAGGCATTTCTAACTTCTGAATCAAGATCTATTGGAAACGCACAGAGCCTGCACTGGCAGCCCCTCGGGTCCATTGAGACAATCAAGCCCTTTCCAAGGCGGAGTGTAACTCCAGATAGTGACTGATTTGAGGACATTCTTTCCTCTTCCATCGTACTCAGGATCCCACCCCCACTCTTGGAAATGAGAAGACTTAAGTGAAAGCTTAACCTTCTCGAATTCCGAAACTAGGAATGACATCACTCACTCTCCTCAAGTCTATTTTGATTCAGAGCGAGCGGCAGCACAGGGTAGAACAAGCCCTCTGGGTTTACCAGACTGTAACGCCTTACGGGAGTGGAAAGCCTCATGCTTCCCCCGGGGATCAGCTGGTGGTTTTGAACTGCCGATCTTGTGGTTCCGAGTCCATTGCGTAACCACGACACCTGCGGCTTCTTAAGTTAGATTGCTGCTGCGGTGGGGTGTCACCAAGCCAGATCTGACTTATAGCAACCGTATGTGCAGCAGAAAGAAACACTGCCCCACCCCCATGGGATTCAATGTGAGTCCATCCGACGCTCAAGTCCTCTGTGGAGGTCACTGTGTCAATCGCCCCGTCTCGTCGTGCATCTCCCTCTTTGTTTCCGCCCCGCTCCTTGACAGACTCAGTGTCCTTCTCCAGTTACTGAGCTGGGGCGTGGGAGGCCTGGTGGGTAGGTTATGTGTGGGACTACTAACCACAAGGTCAGCAATTTGAAACCGTCGGCTGTTACTCAGGAGAAAGAGGCGGCCTCCTCTTCCTGTAAAGATGTGCAGCCCCAGAAACCCGCAGGGGCAGGTCTGTCCTGTCTTAGAGGGTCGCTATTGTCAGAAGGGACTCAATGGCAGTGAGTTTGGTTTTTGACGTGGAGTAAGGGTTTGCAAATGTGCCAGTCCCTAGAGAGCCAGGCTATGACCTAGAGTCTGTGAGATTCCCACATATTGGCCCCTCCAGAACCCAGAAATGCCTCCCTAGCTGATGACCCCGACGGAGCCACTTCCAGAGGTAGAAGTAGCACTGTACAAAGGGGCTGCGGAGGCAAGAATTAGACCCCCAAGCGAGGTTAACTGAGCCAACATCCTGGACCACTGAGTGTACAAAGCTAAACAAGATCATCTCTCGCCCCAAGGAATTCATGGTCATGTGGGAAAGAAAAGAGAAGGTACTGTCAGGCGGGTCCAAAGAAATGTCCTCACCAGATGATGGCCTATTCACTCTGGACAGGGATCCCAAGGTCATCTGGTACACTGCCACTGTTTATAGATGAAGAAACGGAGTCCTGGAGAAATGAGATGACTTTTACAAGATCCCACAGCTGAGAGGTCAGTCCCTTTGCTGTGGACACAGTTGTGTTTGTGGCTGCAAGGCTCTACAAAGGACGAGTGGGCAGAGGGTGGCAGGTCCTTAACAATGTCTGGTTTGAAGGAAGAGGCTTAGTGTTGCTATTTTCTGATAGACTCCTTCCTTCTTCCCCAGTGGAGGAGGGAGAAGTTTATGGAGACCTGCTAGTCTACAACTGGCTGAATCCAGTCTGAAGTTGCACCATTGATGTCAATGGTAGTCAATGGCTACTTCTTCTCCGGGCTTTTGGCTACATTTTTCAAATATCATTTGACTGATCTTCATTCAAACGCCATCCCCATAATGCCTGCCCCACACCCCTTCAGCTAGTTCACAGCCTCAAGGATCTCTGTGACTCCTCCCTGACTTTTCAATCTTGTCTCAACTTGTCCTCTCACGATAACTAGCTCTTCCACTCTGTATATCCAAGTGTGAAGAACACAATTAGTGCCTAACAGCATTTATGGTTCTGTTTACCTTCCCTGAGCATGGCTGTGTGTGGCAATGAAATGTGAGGGTAAGGGGTGTGTTAAGTCTAAGAGAAAGTACTGAAGGGCCCATGTACAATTTGCCATGCTTTATTCCCCAGCAAGCGTGGAAGTACATGTTGACATGGAGGTGCCACGGGGAAACTGGCTTAGAATAGTCAGTCACCTTGGACTCGTGTAGGGATGGACCCCAACCTATGAATCGGGTCACAGCTTGAGGATATCTCCTGGGAGCTGTGGCCTTTTTAAAAGAGAGACACTAGGGACCCTTCTGCTCCCTATCTCTTGCCCTTCAAGTCCATTCTTGCTGGGACTCTGGGTCTGTCTCCAGGGGCAGGGCCATGTGGGCACTACTCAGGAGCCAACTTCTGAGGTGCCAAGTTTCCAATGACTTTGAATGGATAGACGTGACTCTGCACCCACCGTGCTGTGATCTCCCTGCTTCCTGCTCCACCTTCCAGTGTCATTGGCTCGCAGCTATGTAAGTCAGGAGAGAACCCTGTAGCAGACAGACATTGGGCCTCTACTCAAGTTCTTCCTCCAGGCAAGGACACTTTGTTCTAATAACCTGGCATTCTGTGATCCTCACTTTCTCAAAGCAATTGCTGAAGACAAAGTGGGTGCATAAGCAAATGAGGTAAAGCAAGCTGAGGGTGCCTGGCTATTAGAAGATACAGTGATCTAGCATCTGGGGTCTTAAAAGCTTGAAGTTAAACAAGCAGTCATCTAGCAGGGACATAACAAAACCCACATGGAAGAAGCACACCCGCCTGTGTGATCATGATATGTCAACAAGATCAGGTCTCAGGCATCAGAAAACCCCAAACAAACCATCGTATCAATGCAGATACGAGGGTTTGGAGTGAAGACTCAAAACCCATCTGTAGACAATTGGACATTCCCTCACAGAAGGACCACAAGGAAGGGGCAAGCCAGCCAGGGTGTGGTATATAATCGACAAAACACACAGTATTCCTTTTGTTCTTTAATGCTTCCTTCCTCCCATTATCATGATCCTAGTTCTGCCTTACAAATCTGGCAAAACTGGACCATGTACACTGGTAGAGATAAGAGCTCTCAACACATAGAATCCAGGACAGATAAAACCCTCAGGAACAGAAATGGAAGTAGTGATACCATGAGGGTAGGGGAAGGTGGACGAAGAAGGGAAGAAAAGGGGAACAGATTGAAATATATATAACAC
>PVJH01038418.1:0-17178 GCA_004026705.1 Nesogale talazaci | reverse complement strand
AAAGTATTTATTTCACTACCTTCCAAACTTCTGTATACGATGAGGGGTTTTTGGTTTTTAGGACAAGCAGTAGGTAAAGTTTAATGTGGGCAAAGTAATCAATAATTTCCATTAAGTTATGTGCATTTTACATTTGATTTAAGAAGCCTTTCCAACTCATGGAGTAGCAAGGACACTGTATTGCATTTTCTAAATATGTTTTGTCTGCGTACCCTTGCCACAATACCTCAAAGTCTCAGCAACTTCTTTTTGTTTGTTTTTCAGGAAGTCTTGGCTATCCCATGCCCTTTGTCCTCTCTTATAAATATCAGAATCAGGTTATTTAGTTCTAGAGAAATGCATTGAGATTTTTTATTATGAGTACATTGTATCATATATCAAATTGGAAGGAATTGACAACTTTATGATATCTAAGTTTTCTTTCTTAATGGCCACCTAACTTTATATATTTTAGTACAGCATATTCTCTATAAATATATATATATATAAATAAATAATATATATTTTAGATACTATAAACACAAAGAGGATTATTACCTGAGTATGAAATGAACTGACTGATATATTGATAGTTTATCTAAAATTGATATCCATTGATCTTAAATTTTTATGCATTTCGTTTTTTTTCTAAACAGATAACCACTTGATTAAAAACACTATAGAAATTTCAGAATTAATATGCATGTTTATTATGTGATTGTGAATTAATTAATTTTATGTATATGCATATATTTGCTTGCATGTATAATTTTATGCAATGTATTATGTTATCAATTAAATAAATTATACTATCAATTAATTTTAGAATTAATATGAATATATATATATTTGTTATTATTTAGTGAATATATGTACCATTTTGGTCCAGATAAACTAGAGAAACAAATCTAGGGAGACATACATATATAAGAATTTTATATAAAAAAGTAATTATATATTATGAAAAGATCCCAGTCCAGTCCAGATCAAATCCATAAATATGATATTAACCTACATGTCTGATACCAGTCTATAAATTCCTCTTCAGACTATGCAACATATACAATGACACTACATGCAGGAAAATCACAGACCATTGGGTGGAAAGTCTAATGGAACCTGTGGCAGAGCAAACATCTCAGCGCTGGTGTGGGTCTCCATGTGGTTCCACCAGCTCCAGGACTCTGATCAGTGAAGCTCCACATGGCTTGTCTCTGACCTCCAATGAGATGTTTATCTGGACAAATGAAGTCATCAAGCTGTAAACTGATTGACAGCCTAGACTCCACCCCTTCATTCTTAATAGTCTCTAGTTGACACCAGACTATGTAACTGCCACATGGATACCTTACAAGTCCTGGGGATGTACGAGTTACTTGACAGACTGCTATCTGTGAGATCAGCGTTTCAAAGTCATGAACCACTCTTTGAATGATGAGCCTTTCTACTCCCTCAAAGATTTATCGTTTCAGAGACACATAGAGACAGTTCCACTCGGCCTTACAGGGTTGTCATGAGCCAGCATGGACTGGCTGTGTACACATTACACAACTGTTGGTGTAGGATGGCATCAAGTGGGTTCCATCTCATTACAACCCTATTAATAATTGGAGGAGGGCAAACAAAAATAAAAACTACCCAATTCTGCATCATACTCACAATCATTCTTGTGTTTGACCCATTGTTGAAGGCACTGTGTCAAGACATTTCCTTAAGATTTTATGCTTGACTGTTTTCCCTAGAAAAGGAAAGCTAGTGAACCTTACAAAGGAATATATTTAGAGAAACACTTCAAGAAAATGGTTCATCATTGTAGAAATGGGTAGTCTCAGTCTGTTTTCTAGCTCAGTGACAGATATTAGACTGAACCTTCTCCTGACTCACTTAACTTCATAAGCTGACGAAGCAGAATCAGCAGGAAGAGAAGGTTGCAGAGGTGAATGAATCCAAGGTTTGTGACTTGAGAGGCCAGTGAATCCAAGGTTGACAGGATGAATCCCAGGATTCTGAGTTCTTGAATCACTTGCTGATGATCAAAGACCAAAGTCTTCAATATGAATTGAAGATCAAGGTGAAGAAAATTCAAATCATCCCAACTGAAGTGGATCAGTGGATCAGCATCTTGACACATAGAGAAAGGAAAGAGAGCTCCTTCCATTATCTTTTGTGCTGCTTGCATCATTGATTATTTCACCCAGATAAATCTTCTGTATTGTAAATCTTGAAGTTTTTCTTCAGTTCTTTCAATTTAAGGATTTGGGCTTGCTAACTACAGACCCCAGCACACTTCATGATAATACTTTACTTTGAATTCTGAAGCTTCACTTTGAAATGTTCGTTTCAGCACTTTTACTTTATCATTTCTTCAATTCTGTGTTCATCATTCCTTGTTCTGTGTTAAAGAACAAATTTGAGTCTCTTCTGACACCAACTTTCATCTTTCCTTTCTGTTTTATCTCTTTAATGAGACCATTTACTTGATTTATGTATAGTATTCTTGATGTCGTGGCACAGCTCAGCTGGTCTTTTGTCATCAGTGCTTTAGGGGTCAGATGTGTAATTGAGAGATTCTCAAGGTTAAGGTAATATATTGGTTCTTGTCGGCTTCTTTTAATTTTCTTCAACATAATCTAGAACTAACATAAGAGAACTTGATGGTCTGTTCTGGAATCGACCCCTAATCTCATTTTTATGCTAATATTGAATATTTCTTATAACTTTTTTTCATACAGATAATTACATGATCTGGCACTCATATGCCAGATTGTCATGAAATGATAGCTTGGTTATGATGCTGGAAACTGTGCAACTGGAATTTAAATTGACTACAGTTTCACCCATGATGAGCAACCACACTAAAAACTGACTAGGAAGAAGGATTGGGTTAGACACATCTGAGAGATTAACCACTGAAAATCTTATCAATATCAGTGAAAAATTGTCAGCCATACTGCTGGGAGATGAGCACTGGAGGTTATAAGACATTCAAACTATAACTGAGGAAGAAAGTAGAGTTGGCCATAATGACATAGATGTAGCAAAGCTTTCAGAACCTTCACTTATTTACTGGTTGGAATAGATGCAAAGTGAGAAGCAAAAGCTGAAAACACCATTAATAACCATCATATTCAGTGTATGAAGAATGAACATAGGTAAATTGGAATTTTTCAAAATTGAAAAAGAATGCACAAAGAGATATGTAAGGCATAAATGAGCTGAAACATATTCATTTGGTCACTTTAAATAAGAACATTATATCATTTCCTATACCTAGAATGGCAAATTCAGAAAGGTTATTTCAATCTCTACCTTAAAGTGGAATGATGTATGTAATAGATTATGTTTATATAATCAAGAGCAGTTAATGCAATTATTATTCAAATTTATGCACTAAAGCCAGTGACAAAGAAATTGAAGAATTTTACCAAGTTTTTCAGTTTGAAATAAATTAAGCATGCAATTAAGATGCATTGATAATTACTGACTAATGGACTGTGAAAATTGGAAACAAACAGGAAGGGTTAATAGTTGGAAAATATTCTTAGTGATTCACACAGTAGAATTTGCTGGGCCAATGATTTAATCATTTTAAGTATCTTTTGGATTTCTCATCAGATTGAAATCCCAGGAACCAAATGGGCTACATCTGTGGGTAGAAATTCTGGAGATGCTCAAGAGCACAGGCCAAAATAAGGCCAGCAGGAAACTGTAAAACAGGACATCAATATACATGCAAGGTCAGATTGAAGTTGAAGACAGTAAAAACAAGACCAAAAGGATTAAGATATGACTCGGTTCAGCCAAAATTACAGCTAATTACAAGAATAGATTGGAGTCATTAAACACTAATGACAGAAGACCTATTGAACTGTGAGACATTATCAAGTGTATCATACATGAAGAAAGCCAAAGGTCATTGAAAACACAAGTGAGAAAGAGAAGATTAATGTGAATATCAGAACAGATTCTTAAACTTGCTCTTGATTGTAAAGTAGCTAACGCACTTGGAAGAATTGATGAAGTAAAACATTGGAACAGAAAATGCTAAAAGACAGCTAGAGAAGATAAGGTAAAGCATAATAATGCACTGCAAAGGCTTGTAGTTAGAAAACCAAAAGTAAGAAGGGTCTTCGTATCTCAAGCTGAAAGAACTGAAGAAAACTGCAAACTTCTTTTGGAGTGTTCTCTGTACAAAATACTGAATGTTGCAGGAAAAAAAACAAAAGAAGATAGAAGGAAATAGCAGTGTCACTATACCAAAAATAATTTTTTGACTTTTTAACCAGTTCAAGAGGTAGTATGAACAAGGACCAATTGTACTGAAGGACGAAGTCTAATATACCCTGAATGTACTAAGGTTAAGACAAGGTTCCAGGAATTGAGGGAATTCAGATTTTTATGTTACAACAATTGCTGCAGCAGTATATCCACAGTGACTTCCCAGAAATTCAATCTGGATTCGCAAGAGAATATGGAATGAAAGATACCATTTTTGATAGCAGATGAATTTTAGCTGAAAGTAGAAAATACCACAAAGACATGCATTTGAATTTTGTTAAATATGAGGCCAGCAATGCACCCTTTGTAGGAATCCTCCTTTTGAGGCCTTTCCTCTTTTTCATGAGTTCGCTACTTTATTGAGCATGATGCCCTGCTTCAGGTACTGATCTCTCCTACATGTCCCAAGTACATGAGGTGAAATCTTGATATCTTTGCCTCTAAGAAGTTCTCCACTCTACTTCTTCCTAGAAAGACTTTTTTGTTCTCTTAGCAGTTCACAGCACTTTCCATATTCTTCTGTAACAGCACAATTCAAATGCATCACTTTTCAGTCTTTTTAATTCTGTGTGGATCTGTGTTGACTAGAAAAGCAAACCCAGAGGCTCTCATATGTGTATAGGAAAGAGTTTTATGTACAAGAACAATGGAATATTGAGAAAATCCCAGCCCAGCCCATATCAAGTCCATAAATCTGATATTAGCCCTTATGTCTCTTACCAGTCTACATATTCCCTTTTGCACTCATGCAATGACACCAAATGCAGAAAGATCACAGGCCAGTGGGTGGAAAGTCTTGTGGATCCAGTGGCAGTGGAAGCATCTCAGTGCTGGCAGAGATCTCCACGTGGCTCCTCCAGTTTTAGGGCTCTAGTGGAGCTCCATGTGTCTTCTCAATAGGAATGTCTCACAGGGAGTGTGTGTTTCACCTCCAATGGGCAATTTATCTCCTTATCACCTCCAAATGAGGTCATCAAGCTATGACCTGGCTGAAAGACTAAGCTCCACCCCTTCTTGATTAAGTCTCAAATTGACAACAGATAATGTTACTACCACATACTCAATGTCCGATCTTTACATGTATGTGAGGCCATTGAAAATACCGTAGGTTGAGTTAGGCACACCTTAGTCCTCAAAGTTAATACCATTGCTTTTCAACACTATAAAGAGGTCTTATACAGTAAATTTACCCAATGAAATGTATTGTTTGATCTCTTGACTACTACTTCCAGGAGCCTTGATTGTGGATGCAACCATGACAAAATCTTTGTCAACATCAAAATTTTCTCCATTTATCATAATATAACCTACTAGTCTAGTTGTAAAGATGTTGGTCTTCTTTACATTAAGTTGTGACCCATATGTAAGACTAATCCTTTATCATCAGCAAGTGCTTCAAGTCTTGCTAATTTTTAGTAAGCAAGGTTGATTTTCCACATATTGATACTAGTTAATGAGACTTACTCCAATCTTACTGTCACATTCTTCTTAATATATTCTTGTTTTTCATACTGTATGGTTCACATATGGTTGAAAAGCTTGATGAAAAAATACATCATTGACATATACCTTTCTTGATTTTATTTTTTAAATATTTTTATTGAAAAAATGCTCTATATCCTACGATTAAGTAGTTCAATCATTTCAAGAAGAGTTTTCCATTCTGTTCTTTCAGATTCAGGAATGCCAACCATTTTTTTCGCTTCTGGTTTTGTAAATCCTGGTCTTTGCACACTACACTACACTACATATTGTCCTTGAAATTTTCTATTAAGCTCTTTTACTTTATCATTTCTGTCAGTCTCTTTCACTTTTCTACCTTCAAGAGCAATTTGCAGAGTTCCTTCTGACACCATTTTGATTATTTTGATTATTTTCTTTCACTCCTGTGCTTTTGCTGCCTTCTCCTTTCTTTGTGTGTGGTATTCATCCTACATCCTTGTGATCTTCATTCTGCAGAGTTTAATATATATAATCTATTGATGAGTAGGGAGCCTTGGTGGCACAGTGCTTATGTGTTGGACTGCAATCTGCAAGGTCAGCAGTTAAAGATAATCAGTTGAACCTGGGGAGAAACATGGGCAGTTCTACTCCCGATATCAGTGACCCTTGGCTGAGCCCCGAGTGCAGGACTGTAGCCTGCCGGTTTGGCAGTTCAAATCCAGCAGTGACTCTCAGGAGCCGCGCTGGGTAGTTCCCACGACCACCAGGGGGCAGTGATGTCAAAAAAAAAACAGTTACCTTTTCAGAAACTCACTGAGACAGTTCTGCCTTGTGAGGAACAGGTTTGTCTGGGTTGACTAGAGAAACAAATCCTTAGACAGTTATATGCATATGAGAGAAATTTATATGAAAGAGAAGTTATGCTTGAAGAAAACATCCCAGCCCAGTGCAGATCAAGTCCTTAGGTCCAAAATTAGCACATATGTCCCATACCAATCTATAAATTCCTCTTCAGAATCATGCAACACATGCAATGATGCCAAATGCAGGAAGATCACAGACCCGTTGTTGGAAAGTCTTGTGGATCCAGTGGCAGTGGAAGCATCTTAGCACTGGCCTGGTTGGCCTCGTGATCCCTTCAGCTCCAGGGTCCTGGCTACATTTCTGTAGCTCCATGCGTCTTGTTAGCAGGAAGACACAGCACAGAGAGTCTGTATCTGGCCTCCAGGGAGCTGTCTATCTCCAAATGAGGTCATCATTCTGTGAACCTATTGAAAGGATATGCTCTAGCCCTTTCCACGTTGACAGGAGACTGTGTAGCTGCCACAGATTGCCCTCCACATAACATCATGATGAGTCAGCATCAAATCAGTGGCAGGGAATTTGGTTTGATTTCCTTATACTTGAGTTAGTTTCTAAATCCACATGAAAATATGCCAATTGTCATTTATTGGCGCTCATGGTCATTTTTATGACTATGCTTCCACCTGAACTTGCGCATGGTAAATTAATGATCTGTTCCACCATCAGCACTCAGCCATCCTCAGTCAAGTAATATTATATCTTTGAGGTTCTCCCTCTCTGGCCTCTGCTTCTGGAGTCACATCTCTCCCCTGGCCTCTCTGGTCTCATTCTTATAAGAATATTTATGAATTCTCTAGGCCAATTAGTTAAAGAGTAATTCTTTCACTACCTCCAACATCTTACTGTAATCATTACTACAAAGTTTATTTTGCTATGTAAGACAGCATCATTACAGGGTCTGAAAATTACGGAGTGGGCAACGTTGGGGGGAAATTAGTGAAAAGGGCTTTGCAGGACGTTTGACTGAGTTGATTTCTGCAATTTTCCAGCTGCAGAACTGTAGTCAAGCCACTAGAGCCCTGCTCTTTTAGGTTGCTTATTTGCTATCCAAAACCCAGAACCATAGCCTAAGACTCATTCTCTTTAGAATAGCTACATAGCTGGGAATATCTTTGTAAATTATTTTTGATTAGGCATCAACAACACTAAATTTCAGTTGTTTAGCACTTCGCATGTCTATTACGTACGAAGTTTATTTTATTGTATCCACAGTTGAAGCCCTCCTCCACCTTCCTTTACTTTGAAGCCCCGCTATAGAACTCACTAAGTAATTTTATTTAATTAAAGAATATTTTCCGTACAGCACAAGTTTCAACACATAAAGCATGCATGTGTATTTCAATGAAAATTATTTTGTGACAGAAAAAGAAATATCTTAAAATTTATATATGTAGATATATGATTATCAGGGCATGTACATATGAGTTAAATATATTCATAGTAAAGTAATATTGGTAATATGAAATCAACTCACAGGGCACCATGTCCTTTCTCAATATAAAACTGCTGTTAATCACTTCAAGGTAAGTGTATACGTCATGTACAATCAAAGCAGGGTGAGGTTAAAAACATTGAAGGTAGCTCCTAGGTCTTTTTCCCTAAATTGGTAATGTACTCTGGGACCAAAAGTAATAGATCAGCTTTCTCTAGATATTTGTGGGTTAATTCCCAGAGATATACTCGGTTATAGAATATATACTTGTAACTTAAATGATATTTTCCAAGAATATTGATTCACAAATCTGGAGTTTATGTTTGTTTTCTAAAAGCAATTCTCAGCTACAGGAAGTCTCTTGAATGAACATCATAGATGAAGACTTTTCTCATAGTAGTATTGTAATTCAATATGCTAAGAGCTCCAGTGTATGAATGGAATTAGGAAGATTTGTCTGGTTCACATGCGTTCTTTCCTTGAAACTTTTTCACAAGTAAAGGGAGAAAAATAAATCAGTTGTTTTGGTGTCCAGTTGTTTTGGTGAAATAAAACCATGAGGAAAAACACCTAAGGACTAATTAAAACTTGTAGATAAATTATTTTAAGTAGCAAATTAAAATAATAATAATATATACACAATAAATAAGTTAAAACTCAATATATAGAAAAGAAAACATCCTCACTACTAATCATGATACATTGGGGAAATGATTGAAGTTGTCAAGGATATCATCTTCTTTGGATGCCCCATCAATTCTCATGGAAGCCACAGTCAAGAGATTACTTTGGAAATCAATATGGTGCTTCCTTAAACACATGCAAATACAAATTACCTTATCATACCATAATCTCACTCCTTAGCATATACACTAAAGAAATAAAGCAGAAAATATGAATGAGCATATGCAAAACTATGTTTATTGCAGCCTTTCCTATAACAGCATAAGATAAATACAATGTAAAAACCTGACAATAGAGGAAAGGATAATCAAAATCTGGTCCATTCATACAAAATATATTATACATTCTTAAAAAACAATGATGAGTTTGTTGAAAACTTAAAGACATGGACAAAATTAAAGAACATTAAGGACAGCAAATTTAGTCATTTTCACATAACAATTGTGTCAAGAACAACTATTTTGACACAATTGTTATCAAAGAAAAAAAGGGGGAATGGTTTTCACATAAACAGACAGAACTTTTCCTACTCCCACCACCAGAGGGCAGTGATGCCTAAAAGAAAAAAGAGAAATTTAAAGACTACAGTGAGATCAGGTTTGGGGGTTGGAAATCAAGGGAATAAACAAAGAAGAGAAAAGAGTAAGGGAAACAAACAGCCACAGAGAAGGAAGATCTAATTCTATAATGTAATAACTGCTTTACCTTGAAACCCCTACACTTCTGGAAGAAAGCCATGTTGCATTTCAAGAGACCTGTCTGTATTTGATCAACAAAGGAAAACCTTGAGCACAAAGCACCCTCTGACAAGGGTGTTCAAGAAATGGACACTTAAGATTTTATATCTATCTCTATCTATCACTAGATAGAAAGAGAGAGATGGATATATTGTTATATATGGAAAGATACATAAAAAATAAAGAGATAAACATCTAATTAATTCACAGTGCGATACAGAGGGTTCAGTTCAACTCACTTCTGTGAGACAGCTAATACACTGGCAGTCCTTCAACTCACAAGGACTGCTGGATACAAGTCAAGGAAGCAAATGCTGAGTCTTCTGTAGGACAATACAGGCAGTCTGGCCTCAGGCAGAAAACAGCAGGATGGGTCAACAATAGTCAGCCAGATGAAAGAGTCTGAAAATCCCCAGATCAAGTGAGGGATCCACCAGCAGGATGACGAAGCAGGTCTTGAAGGAACTTCAACTATAGGAATGGTCCATGGATTGGATGTCCTACAGGTAATGCAGCTTGCAAGTTGAGGCAGGGAACTAACTAAGGCATCCTCACACTGGCCTAATCATCAGAGTGCAAGACAAAAAAGCCCTTCATCTCTTTGCGCTTCAATTAAACTGCAACCTTTTTGATCTCACATGTATTTTTTGTCCAGATTGGTACAATAAACCTACCTATTACAACATTGAATAACAATGGATGCATTTGAATCCTGGTAGCTGGTAAAGATTATTGAACACACCATGGAATGCCAAAATAATAAACAAATGTGTCTCGGAAGACCAGTCCTTGAAGAGGGCCATCATGTTTGGGAAAAAAGGATGGGTTATGTAAGACTTCCATGGCTTGAAACAGTGGCTGCAACAATTGTCTCAAGTATAAGAACAATCATGAGGATATCACAGCGCTAAGTAATGTTTCATTCTGTTGTATAGAAGCAACTGGATGGTGCCTAACAACAACAGCAACCATAAAAATAAAACAGTAGCCTTTGAGTCAGTTCTGAATCATATTGACAGAATCCAGTGTGCTATAGCAGAATTGTGTTTCTCATTTTTTCACTTGTTATGAGCTTTGGAAAGTAGATAATCAGACCTGCCATTTGACCTGCCTCTACATGAATCCAAATTGACCACCTTTCAGTTAGCAGCTAAGCACTGCTATCTAGAGTTTATGTCACCACTATCATATAAGCAGGAGTCATGGTCATGTAGTGATTGACTCACTGGGCTTGAGTCAGCAGTTCTAAACTCCAGCTACTTAGCAGAAGACAGAAGAAGCTTTCTACCTGCATAGAGAGTTGTAGTCTTAGAGACCACCCAGGGAAGCTTTACTCTGTCTTGGAAGACCACTATGAGTGGGAATTAACTGCATGTTAATTCTTTAGGAGTTAATAAACATACTTTTCCTACCGTGTAACTATAAAGTAACAAAATTATGTTATAAATAAGTTCACCAAGATGTTAAAATACTGTGATCTCTGTATACTTCTTGCTGGAATGGTGTAGAGATTGTGAATTTGTCTTTTGGGACAAGTATTCCAAATGCTCACTGCCATTAAGGCCGTTCTGACCCATAGCAACCTTCTATATAGCTTTATATCCCGAGACTGCAAATCCTCTGGGAGCAGAGAGCCTCATCTTTCCAACCATTCTGGAATGGCTGGTGGACTTCTATCATCTACCTCATGATTGGCATTCCACTAGTATAGATAAAAATTATAAGACACAATTAAAACAGCTACAGTATTAATTATAATAGTGAAAAGAATATAGCTAAAATAAGTGACTAAATGAAGGCAAAGTTACAGAAAAAAGACAAACACATAGATACAAATAGAGTAACTGATTAATCATAAAAAATTCATTAAAGTGGAGAAGCTGATTATCACAGAGGCTATATTCACATGAATCTCAGATGTATACTGCCTCTAGTCTTCTATCTTTCATTTTAAGAGACAGTATGAACATTAATGGACATTTTCAAGAGCAGTTTCTATACCTTGTTGTTAGTTATAGAGTAATACATATTTCATTTAAATTTTGTGTAATACATAATAGTACCATGGGAGTCCCAAAATGTGCCCAAACTTATATTATCAAGAACAGTTTAGCATGAATATTCCTCTAGACAATAAGTACATATGTATTTCATAAGATTGTTGTGACCCGAAGGGATACAATTAGGAATTATTTTGTTAAATTATCGTTTTCTTATCTTCATATTATTACAAGGTTAGTTAAAATTGAAAATAATTTCATCATTAATAAGAGATATATGTTTCACATCCAGAATTTTATTTAAGCATTATTGCTTGAAAATATTTAAATTACTATATTGTATTGGAAATTTCCAAGCACTTGACACCATGACTGTGGACCCCATCTTTATTTGACTGGCTTCATAATTAATATTAAAATGGTGATAGGAAAAATTTTTTTAATTTTATGATTCTAATAATTTTGTCATATTGACCTTGAACAGTGTTAGTGTTTTCATTGAAACAAATTAAATTTAAAACTCTGATTAAATACATGTATTACAGCTTTATAAAATAGTAAATAAATTGAAAGGCTTTCTTTTTTCCATGTTTATATAACTACACTCAAGGACAGAAAGTAGACATAAACATAATGTGTTTTATAGTTATCTCCTTTCATACTCATGTATACAATAGACTGAGGTGAAAAGCCTTTAAATTTCAAATGCAAATGAGATTATACACTGCAAATATGGGGAGATTTCAATGCAACTAATTGTTTCCAGGATATTTTAGTTCATATATAATTGCTATAAACCTTTGGTATAATCCATTCTGCTTTTACTTTATTGCTTTCCCCATATGCTGAAAAAGTAGAAACTATAAATTATACTAAAATTCTAGGAATAGAACTACACTAGCCTAAATTGTTATAGCATAATCAAAACTGTGAAATAACAGCTTTAGATTTGAAAAAAGAATGATAAAGCTTTCAGCATATTTAGATACCTAATTTAGAAGCTATTTTAATACTACCCTTTTAAAACAATCTTTTTCTTTTCCCTGGCTTTGCTCAAGAGTTTCTCATAGTACTTCCCTGTTTCGGGTACAGAGAAGAGAGATGCTTTCCAGAACATATTTGTATTATCAGCAAAATACTTAAAATGATAGGATAGAGTTTTGTAGAACTGGAATAGACAAGTAGATCTTCAAGTTACAAGTGATGCTTACTTAACGAGCTACAAGTTCAAATTTTAATATGGCAAATCTATAGTTTATCTTCTTTATATAAAATGTTTATTACTGCCCCCTTGGTAGCATTTCTGTAGCTTTTGTTTCAGCATTAAGGTTATTAAACTTGCCTTTTCTGTTCTCATTACCAGAATATTTTATAGGTAAATCCACTCAAGGAAACTATTGTGCTGTCTGATCAAAGTGGAAAGTGATGCCAGGCTATAATAAGCAATTTAATTTTTAATGAGCTTATTCATGCTCAAGGTCATAGCAAAGGTAAAAAAAATTTAAGATAAAACTTCAGCAAAACACTAATGATAATGCACCAAATATGACCAGGAAAAATAATATTTGACATGGAACACTTCTAAAATATACCAAAGGTGTTTTTTCTCTCTCCAGAATAGTAGCTCAAGCGAGATTTAGAATAATAAATAACAGACTTACATAAAAATGCATGAGACTTTTTTCCATAGAAGAAGATAGTTAAGCTATTTGTGGACTTTAAATTCTTGCTATAAGAATGTTTAAGTGGTCTTATTAAATGCTGTTTTATTAACCTACTATTAATTCTAACTAAAAAGACATAAATTTGTAATATTTTTGGTTTTTTCCTGATTAAAAAAAAATCACAGTAACTAGATTGTGGACACGTTTCCCTTACTTTGATTTATTATCTGGATAATAACTAGAATTTCTGGTGCTTGGGGCAAACTTTTATTATTTAAAGTATTTAATAAGCCTGAAAAATAGTTTGAATTAAAACATTTACTTTTGTGCTCACACTTTTAAGTTTTAAGTATTGTTTTTAATCTGTATCTTAGCAAGTTTACAGAAATTAGAATTATCTGTGAGCATGTCTTTTGGGAGACATTAAGATAATTTCTGCTTAATGGCCATCATCTGAGCCATCTATGCATCTGGGTTATTCAGGACTGCATCAACTCTATAAATTGATGAATACTCTTCAATGAAAGCAGGAGACTTGGTGGTACAGTGGTTGCCTACTGCAAGGTTAGCAGTTAGAAATGAGCAGCCTCTATGCTGAAGAAAGACAAAGCTTTCTACCTCGGGAAAGAGTCACAGCCTCTGAATCCCACAGAGTTTTCCTAGTGCTTTCCTAGTTAGCTAGTGCTTCTTGATTCCTGTATTCAAGATTTTACCCTGTTTTCTGGGCTGTTCTTTCATCTATTCCCAATGAAGTGAAATACAATGACCTTGGTTGAGTCAATGGCCTATTTATTTTCGTGTATCAGGGGGAAATAGGTCTAATTGTGCTGCTTTTTTAGTTTAGTGAAAACTTTTCATTTTTAAAATTTTGAGAGAACAAATGGAATAATTAGAAATGATCTTTTATTTAAATCTTGGCTTTTTTTCTCTGTGTTTTTTTCAGTTTTTAAGATATGCTGAGTGTGGTTTTCATTTTTTTATTTTCTAATATAGGTAGGTCTTAGCACATTTTATCATAAGATTCTACTTTGTCTTCTCAAGTTGAACGTCTTTGTTCAACTCTTTGACTTCATCATTTCTTCCATACACATGCCTTAACTACTTATGATTAAGGGCAAGTTTCAGAGTCTCTTTTGACATCCACAGGATCTTGTTTTTCTTTCCTTTCTTTTTAATGACCTTTTGCTTTCTTCGTGTATTATATTCTTGATGTCATCCCACAGCCCATCAGGTTGATCTTCTATCATTAGTGTTCAATGCACCAAACCTTGTCTTGACATATTCTCAAAAGTTGGATTTAAATAAGGAAGGTTAAAGAATAGATTCATTTGAACTGTGCTGGTGATGAAGAATATGACAGTACCATGGACTGCCAAAAGGCCAAAGAAAACTGTCATGGAAGAAGTACAACCAGAATGTTCTTTAGAGGCAAGTATGGCAGGACTTCTGCTCAAGTACTTGGCACATGTTGTCAGGTGAGATTAGTCCCTAGAGAAGGACCCACCAACCCTGCAGGCTGCATTCCTGCACTCAACTACTTACGCCACCAGGGCTCAGCCCCAATGAAGAGTATTAAACAAAAAAAAATTTCCACATATACCACCCTGGACTCAGGAGATGGAAATCAATTTCATAGATTCAATGATAAGGTCTGAGTTCCTTGGAAAGAGCAATTTAAAAGTTTCCTTAAAAGAAATTAGTTTTGTTATATATGTATTCACATGCCAAAAACGACTTCATATAGTGATCCCACGGGGAGTTAGGACCATTAAATATTACAGTTGAATGAAACAAATATGTGTGATCCAAATGATAAAGTTAGATGGGTCAGGAAAACCAACAGAGAAACCTCAGAAAAAGAGTATTTTGAGTATAGAATAGCATCTTAGAAACATTTTTGATGAAACCACAAACAAAACCAGATTCCACTTCTACAAGTTCCACAAGATCTCTGTGACCGTGATTCCATCCTTCAAACATCCTATTCATCCTTCTTCATATGTGTCCACCAACATTGACAGACTGCCTGAGTCCTGAGCTTCTTAACTAAACTTTCAGGTTACCATTGTCAATTTGAATGAATGAATCAATATTTTCTTCTTGCTTGGATCCACAATCACTGCTTATGTAAACAGCAGTCCAAAGAGCAAATGATGCATTGAATCGGGCAAGTCTGTTGCAAAAGACCTCTTTAAAGTATTGAAAAGCAAGGGGCACCCGACCTGAGGTGACCCAAGCCATGGTATTTTTAATTGTTCATGTGCATATGAAAGTTGGAAAACTAGCTGAGCCCTGGTGGCACAGTGGTTGTGTGTGGGTGAGACCGCGGCCCACAGAGTTGACGGTTCAGATCCAGCAGTAGCTCTCCAGAAGCAAGGCTGGGCTTCCTACTCCCATCAGGGCAGTGATGCAGAAAAAAAATGAAAGAAAACTAAGGAAGAGTCAATGCATCTGAATTCTTAGACTGGTCAAGAAGGTTGAAATTACCATGGACTGCCAACATAGAAAAGAAATCTGTCTTCGAAAAAGTGCTGCTCAGCACTCTAGGGAGACAAGCATATTCATTCTCAAGCATTTGGACAAGTCACTGCACAAGGACATCATGCTTGGTAAACAGAGGGGCAGTGACAAGGAGGAAGAGCCTCAGAAAATGGACCCAGAAAGCACCTGCAGCAATGTGCTCTAACATTGCTCCAATTGATTCGAGAGAAGCAGCGCTTTCCTTAAGAACAGGTGCCATTATGAAATTCACCCCAGAATAAATTTTATATAGAATAAATGTAGGCAGCATTACTTGTGTGACAAGGACAGAATGTTACTTTAATATTCTGTCTCGGACTGAGCCCCAGTGGCATAGTGGTGTGTGCGGGACTGCGGCCCATTGGGACGGAGGTTCAATTCCAGCAGTGGGGCTGGGCCTTCTACTCCCACTGCTGGAGAGCAGTGATGCCCACCCCCCCAAAAAATATTCTGTCTTACTAAATAGTGTGATAAATCTCAAAGTATTAGCAAGTTTTCCAAAGTAAATATCATGAGCAACCACTTAGACCGTTTGATGTGGTAAATTTCTCTTACCTTATTCCTCTGATCCATGCCAATTTCCCCCCTCATTTCTCAAGTTTCTGTATATACAGAAATTTTCTTTTGTGATGTTTCCTTCTGTTTCAATTTTATTTTAAGTTTCCAGGTCCTTCTGCTGTGGCAGACCAGTCTGTGCATTGTGGTTGATGCTCTAGTGCTCTTCCTCTGTTGGAAGAACTCCCCTTGGTTTGCTCGCACGTGTACTGTCTTTTTTTTAATGGCTCTTTTCGGTTTATTGCATGAAGGAGTTCCACTAGTCCAAGACAAAAGTGGGCCCCAAATGATTATATTATACAAAAGTGAGACAAAGAGTATTGCTATGCAACCACAGAACCTTTTAGGAAGCAAAAATATCAAAAGATGAAGTTACTGTGTCTTGATGTGGACTAGCTTTTGAGTCTGAACTGACAATACCACTGTGGATGCTAATTTCTTACTCAAGTGTGCCTGTTGTTTTCTAGGAATATCCGTTGAAGGCATTACCCTTGGTCTCTGGTATTGCAGATGAACGGTGCACACAGCGTTGCATAGGTACAGAGTCGTATGTTGTGTTTATGCTGCAGTACTGACTCTGTATCTCTTTTTATACTGTGAACTGCAGAGAGCTTTTTAGTTCATCGAGGTGGAGATAAAATGTCATAGTTTGATTAAATATATTGTTCTTGGGAAACACATAATGGTTTTAATTTATCCCAGAAGTGTTTCCATTTATTTTCCTTCAAATAAAATAAAGATCCTGGTAAAATTCTAGATAAAACTAATGAAAGCAAAAGGTAACTTAAAAAGGAACGTGAATTTCATGTTTTACAGAATCTGATGAAAAGAACACACTCAATTACTCAGATAAATGTAAATTTATGAGATGATAACTTACTGTATATGTTATTTGTAGGGTATTCTTTATGTATGTATACCTGAACTTATTTATAGAAAGAAGACATATTTTTTGGGGGGGGCATCACTGCCCTCAGGTGGTGGGAGGAGGAGGCCCAGCTTTTGCTCCATGGAGCTGGAAT
>PVJH01038417.1:0-17180 GCA_004026705.1 Nesogale talazaci | reverse complement strand
CTCCCGCCCTGCTCACATCCCTCACGCCTGCCCCCTCAGGCCTCTGCACTGGCTGGCCCCCCTGCCTGAAGCCCTCCACAGCCCCATGGGCAGCCCCTAGCCCCTTCAGATTCCAGCTCTCACATGTCACCGCCTCAGGAGCCACACACACACACACACACACACACACACCCCATGGTGGAAGCTCCAGGACTGAGCCTACCTCTGATTTCTGGGAAGAAAGAATGAACCCCTAACCTCATCCCTGGTCACCCCCCACTCCCACCATCCTTCAGAGCCGGCCTTTGGCGCCCAAAGGGCTTTAAGTGACCCATTTCCAGAAACCGATCACCAACCCCTTCATCCTGGCTGGTCAGGAAACTCGCTCTGCCCCAGCCTTCCCCCCACCCCCTCCGGGCCGGAGTGTGGGCAGAGAATCCCACACTCGGACAGGCAGAACTCCAGCACCAGGCTGACCCGTCACCCAGCCTCTCAGGTCGGGGTGGGGTGGGGACAGCCCTCCTGTCAAAGCCAACTAGAGGGTGCTGTGTGCTATGGCATGAGTTCCAAACACACCCAGAGTAAACCCAGCACGGCCTTGGGCCCACCCCCTCACACTCACAGGTATGACACAGGGCTTCCCAAACTGGGGTGGGGGGAAGGGGGTCTCCACGGGGGAGGACAACAGTCTCATCTTTCTCCCCCGCCCCCAGCAGCCTCGGGGGTCTGAACCCCCAGCTTTGCAGTTAGCCGCCCAATGCTTACCAAGTGCCTGTGGAGGAATTCTGTTATCATTCCATTTCCCCACCGGCATTCGGAGGTCTGGCCTGCCATGTCTGGCCCAGCCCGCCCGCCTTCTATCTGCCTCTGAGCTGAACTACCACTGGCAGCTGGTCTGGGGCGGGGCTTGTAGCCAGCGCGGGGACAGAGCGGCACTGGGACACCTGGTACACTTGGGACACCTGGACGGTCCACCTTCCAGCGGAAGCCAGCGGGTGGGTCTGAACTGCACCTAGCCCGGTGCACCTGCACGGCCCTGCCTTTGTGTGGTGGTGGTGGTTGAGTGCCAGTCAGTCCGTTCTGACCCACGGCAACCCATAGCACCACAGAACCGAACCTGCCCCACTTGCCCTGTCCTGGCCATTGTTCCTATGCCCAAACCCATCCATGCCGCCACTCTCTCTACCCAGCCTCCTTTGTGCCGCTGGTCCTCTCATTTACCAAGCACGGTGCCCTTCTCCACAAGGCGATGGAGAAGCCCGTGGCTTGGGTCAGGCGCACCTTCGTCCTCGAGGTCACCCTCAGAAGCTCTTGTGCTGCAGACCGGCCTCATGCAAGCTGTCTTTGGGTCTCTGGACTGCCGCTTCCCTGAGCGCTGATGGATGGTGGGTCTGTTGGCCTTTTTCACCTCCCTCGTCATGTAGTATTTCCTCGCAGAGGACGAGGGGCCACTCTGGGTGCCAGGGCGGGACAGAGCCCTGACATGGGTGGAATACGGGGCCCGGGAACGTTTCCCCTGGCAGGCCGGGGTTCAGGTTTGAGCGAAGATGCCTGGAACTCCTGGGTGCTGGAGACGCCAGGAAGGAGGAGGACACTTCCGCGGGTGGCGCGCGCCCCCTGCCGGACACCTGCGGGGCTGCCTCCAGGTGGGCGGAACCTCGACTCCCGCCAGAGGCCTCCAGGTGGCGCCGGTTCTCCTCCAGTCCCCATCCCACCTGGGAAACTGAGTCCCAGAGCCACCTTCTCCTCTGCAGCCCTCCTGAAGTGCTTCACCCAGAGCGAGTGGGAAGGAGCGGTGACATTTTGGCTTCAGATAACGTAGGGGGCTCTGTCAGCATTGGACTGCCCACTGTAAGATCAGCAGATCAAACCCACAGCCGCTCCAGCGGGGGGAAATGAGCGTCTGCTTCTACGATGACGCACAGGCACGGGCGCCCGGGGACCGGTGTTCCTCTGCCCTGCCCGTCGCCGTGAGTGGCCTGGACTCCAGGGCAGTGGGCCTGTTTGTGGGGCCGATGCCGTTGGTTGCCCTGGAGATGGTCGCCTTTGTGTGTGTGCAGAATCAGGTACTTCTTAGGGATCCCAGGGACACTGGATCCAAAGGGGAGCCGAGCCAGGACAGGTTCGGACTGTCCACCTTCCGGGCAGTGAGCACCGGCTGTGCTCCCATACCCAGGCTCACTGGCTCAGACCGGACGCCGGCCTGCTGAATGCAAGTGTCCCACGTGTGTCTCGGGCCTGGAGGTGGCTGGGCACCTGCACGTCCGTCCACTTGCTGTCCACTTACAGGGGCCAGTTCGAGGCTGCCCTGCGGGGGTCGCTTCAAGTCGGACCTGCCCGGCAACAGGGAGAGTTTGTTTGGTTTTACACTGCAGTTGTGCAAGAGTCCCAAACGAACCGGGCAGGTAATTTCCCCCGACCCGTCCTGCCCCCTCCCGCAGAGCCTGGGTCTCAGGGTTCCTCTCCTCTCAGTCCCTCTCCCAGCATGGCTGTGTGTCCTCTGCCTGGAGCTGGCCGCCCAGCAGTGAGGACAGTTGGAAGCACAGTGCACCCCCTTGCTAGACACGTTGCGTCCCAAACGCCCCCTGCCCCGCCACTGTTTGCTGACTTGCGTGCCTCGTGTCTGAGCCCACACAGCATAGACAGCGCGTGATAAGCGTGTGTGTGTGCTGCCCCCAAACAGCAATAACGACAGAATTCATAAAGATACCGAGAATAAAAGGTCACCCTAGTGAAAACTCAATTTAAGCAAACAAAACTTTGAGGTCCTTGACTGGTGCCAGAGCCAGCTTCCGGTGGACAAGGGACCCTGTGGCCGGTCCCTCCCTCCTGAGTGCCCTGAGGAAGGCACAGAACCCAGCCTCTCCCACCTCCCCCTCTCCGAGCTGCTCCAGTTACACGGAGCCGTTTTCCCTGGGTGTTATTAAGCCCATTGTTTGTACCGCGCAATCCCGCCGCCGCCTCCAGCCCTCAGCCCACAGCGCCTCGCCTCATAATCACCTGGAGCTCGGCTGCTTGTCTGGCAGCGATTTAGTCTATTCCGCCCAAGGCGTGATGCGCGGCCGCGGGGCCCAGGCAGACGAGCACCTGGCAGACCCAGTGCAGGGTGACCTCAGCGTCAGGTTGTGAGCGCCTGATCCAGCTGCAGAGGCTCCCAGGAGGCTTCCTGGAGGTGGCGGCAGCCCAAAAGCAGCAACCGAGATGCTGAGGCGTGAAAGAAGTCCTCCCCCCACCCCACTTCAGGGGCTGGAGTTGGGGGAGCAGGGATAAGATCCGCAGGCGGAGAGGGAAAAGGTCACGCTCTCTCTTCCACCCACTCCCAGGAAACATTGAACTCAAAAAAACGCTCACTGCCGTCGAGTGGGTACCGGCGCGGAGTGACCCCGCGGGACGGGGGGGAACGGCGCCCGCGGGTTTGTGAAGCTGTCACTCTGCAGGAGTGGAGAACTCCGTCTTTCCTCAGGCCGCGCCCCGCGGCTAGCAGCCCACCGTGAACTGGAGGGCAGCGTGCTCGCCCCGGAAGCCTGGCGCGCACCTCGGTTAGCTTCGCGGCAGCGTGGTTCCCAGACGGTCCAAGCGCAGACCTGAGTCATGCCTTTGGCTGACCAAGTCCGGCCCCACGGCCGCCCCAGACCAAGGCTGAGGAGATGGGGGCAGCAACAAGGACACGCCTAGCCGGGTGGCTGCCAGGGCGCCAGGGGGGTGTGGTGGGAGCGGTCACCCTGTATGACAAGTAAAGGCAGAGATGCGAGCATGTCCTCTCCGGGGGCATTTCCACCTGGGCCATAATGGACTAGCCTGCATCGTGACTCTGCCTGTCATCTCAGCAAGGGGGGGGGTATGTTTCCAGGTTGTACCAGTGTCTCAAATGATTGAATGAATGAATGAATGAATGAAACCCACGCCCACCGAGCTGATTCCAGCGCTTATCCACGCTGTTTCTGAGGCTCTAAACCTCCAAGCAGCAGAGCATCTCACCTTTCTCCCTGGGAGTGGCTGGTGGGGCGGGGCCACCCAGAGCCCCGCCCCGCCCCGCCCCCAGCTCTCAGGTAGAGACTTCTAGCCTCCCCGGGAGGAAGGGCAATGCCAGCTCCCAGGCTTGTTCATCTTGCGGGCAGGCCCCATCCGTCCGTCCGTCCATCCATCCATGCGTGTCACTCTATGTGCCGGCGTCCACGTGCGCGTTGCGTCGCTAGGAGGCCGAGCGGGCGGGGAAGCAGGCCGTGAACACGCCGTGAGCCGCGAGGTCCGCGTGGACATGGATTCGGGGTCCGCCAGGAAGAGTGAGGACTGACCGCGCGGGCAGCTCGCAGTGGCCCTCGTGGAGGGGCTCCTCTAGCTCCTGGGGTGGGGGCGGGGCCCGTGGAGCTGTCCCCGCCCCACCTGTAGGGAGACTGGGGAGGGGAGCAGGAGGCTGGAGGGGCCATGTTCTGGAGCGCCGCAGCCCAGGCCTGGAGAGCCTCGCAGCTCCTGCCTTGTCTTGGAATAAGATCCCCAGTCTGTCTCCATGTGAGGACACCGAGGAGCACAGCGTAGGCCAGGGCAGTGGAGGACAGCAACCGGTCATCGACTGAATTGTGCCTCTCTTCCGAAAATGTGTGTCAGCTTGGCTGGGCCAAGTAACGCCCTCTACTTTGAAATCTGAGCTAGTTACCCCAGTACCTGAATCGTACTTAACCTTTTTTTTTGGGGGGGGTGGGCATCACTGCCCTCTGGTGGTGGGAGTAGGAGACCCAGCCTTTGCTCCTATGGAGCTGGAATTGAACCTCCATCCCAGTGGTCGCAGTCCCGCGCACAACCTTACTTAACCTTTGTGATGCCAAGGAGGCCATGTCTTCAGTTGAGTTCTGGGATAGGAAAGAGGTTGGACATGTCAGCCGAGAGGAGGGGCCTCGGCACCCCAGAGAAAGATGAGCTGGGAGCAGTGGGCACCTTTTGGACCTGGGGTCCCTGTGCCGAGAACCTCCCAGACCCAAGGGGAGACTGACGTCAAGACACATTGAGATCTCCCCAGGACGGGATGCCCACGGAAGTTGAAGGGGGACAAAGGCTTTCTCCTGGAGCGGCACCTCGCACGTGGACTTCCAGCCTTCTCAACTGTAAGACAATAGCGTCCTGTTTGTCACAGTGGCCCACTTGTGGTTTTACAGCAGTCCTGGATCACTAAGACACCCGGGCCGCCTAAGAACTGCCCTGCTGAGCCCTGCCAAGGCCTAGAACCATAAAAGATGTCCCACGAGTCTTGGTTTTAGGGTGGGTGATGAAGGAACAAACACCCTGTTCCTCACAGGGGCGGTCGTGGTCAACAGAAAATTTAACCCAGGGCTGAGCCCCGGTGGCGTAGTGGTTGTGCGCGGGCTCAATTCCAACAGTGGGGCTGGGCCTCCTACTCCCACCACTGGAGAGCAGTGATGTCCAAAAACAAACAAACAAACAAAAAATTTAACCCAAACCCTGATTCGCCCAGAACCCTCGCTCCCCACCCCCACCCCTACCAAGACTGCAGACCCTCTTCAGGTAGAAATAATAACTTGTCTCACTAAGGTTTTGTCCATTATGATTAACTTATTTTCTCTGGAAACAAGATAGACACCTGCCAGTCTTACAGCGAACTATAGGCGGCAGGACATGTGAACACTTCTACGGGTGGAAAGATCCAGAAGGTGCCAGGAGAAGTCATCTTCAGTACAAGAACCTACAGAACTAGTCATTTACGGTATCAATAGTGGCAATTTATAAAGTGACCAAATTTTAAGTGGGACACCATTGAAGGGGGGTGGAGGGGATGGTGTGTTCCTTGATTAAAAATTTGATCTATATGGAGCAACAAAAATGTTCATAGAGGCTGATCCCTGGTGGTGTCGTGGTTGTGCGCGGGACTGCGGCCCACTGGGTTGGAGGTTCAAATCCAGCAGCAAGGCTGGGCCTCCTATTCCCGCCGCCGCCAGAGGGCAGTGATGCCCCCAAAACACAAAAATTAAAAAAAAGTTGATAGAACGCAAAAATAGTATTGTAATATATTTAATTTTAAAACGCCATGGGACGTGGCTAAATTGTTTTAAAGGGGGTCGTCGTCGGGTCGCCTTATAAACATCATGAGTAAATTTTTTTTTTAATGCGCCAAGCTAGAGAAAACGAAGAGACATTCCCACTATGGCCATGTGCAACAATATTTAACAAGAGGAGACCCTGTTCGGGCAGCCGGGACCTCTCGAAGGCGGCTCAGAGAGGGCCTGTATCTTGCCTCAGGACACACAGCCTTCCAGACTCCAGCCCGCTGCTGCTCTGCCTTGGCGTCCCGAGGGGGGCCGGGGGGGCCGCCAGGCTGTGCAGCTCGGCGTGGGGCGCGGGGATGTCTGAGGGCCCGGTCCGGCAGGGGCGCCGGGAGCGGCGGGGGGCGCAGGGGCACACTCTCCGGAAGGCCTGTCGGAAGTGGGAGCCGAGGAAGGCGTAGAGCAGCGGGTTCAGGGCCGAGTTGCTGTAGGACATGCAGTGGGCCCATATCTTGAGCGCGTAGGCGGCGTAGCTGCGCGGGTGCCAGGCACCCGCGGGGCCCAGCGCCTGCAGCACCAGGAAGAGCTGGATGGGGCCCCAACAGGCGGCGAACAGCAGGACCACCGCGGCCACCAACCGGGAGACCTTGGCTCGCACTGCGCCCGCGCGCTCTGCCAGCAGTTGCCCCTGGGGGTGGAGGGTGAGAGGGAAGAGGAGCCTGAATGGGGGACCTCGCTTCCCGCAGGGCCCTCTCCCTGCCACCCCCCTCCACACACTCCCAGCTGCGCCTCCTCCCGCCGCCCCGGTCTGGCCACCCGGGCGCACCTGCTGGGCGCCGTCTGCAGGCGCAGGGCTCACGGCGGCCCGGCCCAGGTGGCGCAGCATGGCGCCGTAGCAGGCGCAGGTGGCGAGCAGCGGCAGCAGGTAGAGCGCCAGCAAGTTGTACAGCGCGAAGGCGCGCTCCAGGGCGCGGCTGGGGAAGGCCTCGCTGCAGTAGGTGCGTGGCCCCGGCGAGAGGCGGTGCAGGGCCAGCACCGGCGCTGACACCGCGGCCGAGCCTGCGGGTAGCTAGGCTCAGCCTCCGCCCTCGGAGCCTCTGGGCGCCGGAACTGGGTGTCCGCTCCAGGCCCGCGTTCTGCGCGCGCGCGCGCCCAAGGACGATCGCGCCCCTGGCCCAGTTGCGCAGTCGAGGCTCAGTCGGGGATGGGGGCAAGGCCCACCGGGATGTGATCCCCGCCCGCCCGGGCCCCGCGCCGCACTCACCCACCCAGATGCTCAGGCTGATCGCCAGCGCCAGGCGGGGCGTGCGCCGGTGCAGGGCGCGCAGCGGGAACACGGTCACATACCAGCGGTCCACGCTCATGGCTGTCAGCGTGGCGCACGTGGCCTGCACCGAGACCTGCGCGAGGCGGGAACCGGGCGGGTGGCGCGCTGTCTGACCTGGGCCCACCCCAGCCCGCGCCCCTCTCAGCCGGTTCCCGCAAGTCCAACCACATGAGTACCAGAGGGACAGTCCTGGGAGTGGCCCTAGGGATCACAGGTTGAGGGAGCGACTTAGGGCCTGGGGAGGCTAAGGGCTGTGGCGTTGGGCTGAGATCCTGAGAGGCAAAAAGCGGAGGACGGCCATCCCGGGCCGCTGGACCCCACTGGCAGGAGCCGTCTGGCCTGCACAGGCGTCTTACTCTCCCTTGCGTCCCAGGCCCCGCTCCCGGTCCTTGTATCATGGCTCCGCCCAGGCCCTACCCAGACCCAGGTGTTCTCTGCAGCCTCACCCAAGGCAGCCTGCCATGACCCAGCCCCTGGCATCCTGGCCCCGCCCACATAGATCAGGTCCCGCCCCAATCCCTGTGTTCTTCGTAGCCCCGCCCTGTAACATGCCCCGCCCTTCCAGCATGGCCACGCCCATACCCGCAAATCCCACTGAAGTTTCGCTCTCACCCACTACCTCATAAGGCTTGCCCCGCCCAAATTTCACCTGGACCCCGCCTACACTCGCCAGGTCCCCATGACCAGACCACCCCCCCCAGTTCTTCACACTCCAGTCCACAGCCCGCCGTGGCCCCACCCTGTTGTCGTGGCCCCACCCCTCCTGTCCTGGTCCTCCCTACACCTACCAAGGCTTTGCCCATGACTCTGTGTTCTCTCACGCCCAGCCCCTCCTACCCCGGACAGGCCCGCCCCCTTCCATCATGACCCCTCCTCCCGCATCCTCACCCCGCCCTTTGGGGCCCCGCCCATGTCTGTAGGCCCCGCCCCACCTACCTTGGCCCCGCCCCACCGGCAGGCCCCGCCCCAGGAGGCCCTGCCTGGCCTGCGCACCTGCTGAATGTAGTTGACGAACTTGCACATGAAGTCGCCCAGTACCCAGGCGGGCAGCGGGTACAGCAGGGCCGTGAAGGGCACGCAGCAGAGCAGGAAGGTCAGGTCCGTGACGGCCAGGTTGGCTGCAGGCGAGCCGCGTGAGGGCTCTGGGCCCCCAAAACGTCCCCACACCCAGCAGCCCTGGTCCCTAACCCGCAGAACCTCAGTTTTCTTATCTGCACTCTGGGGACACAGTGGCAGGCCCACAGCCACCACCCTGACTCCAGGCCACTGCGGGCCGCGTCAGCCTGCCGCCCACCCCCCACCGCCGGTGTGGGCGGTCGGGCCGGTCCCGCGGGCGGCGGGCACGAACTCTCATTCTGAGCCTCCAGGTAACCAGCCGGGCCGAGGGCTGGCTCCCTGAAGTTGGCGACCCGACCCCCCGAGGGCAGCGGGAGCCCTGGGGCGCGGGGCCAGGCGCTCACCGATGTAGAAGTTGGTGACGGTCCGCATCTGCTTGTCGCGGCAGACGACGTAGATGACCAGTGAGTTCCCCGCCAGGCCGAGCAGCATCAGCGCAGCGAAGAAGAGCGGCACCAGCCAGGCGTCCACCGTGCGCGGCGCCAGGGCCGGCCCGTCCGAAGCGTTGGCGCCGCAGCCCTGGCAGCCCGACGCGTTGGCGGACGCCCACCAGGAAGCGTTGGGCCCCGCCGTGGTGGCCGCGCGCATGGCTTCGCCGCCGCCGCCGCCGCGGTCTCCTCCTCGCCGTCCCCGTCGGGATTGCGCCCCCGGGACGCGCACCCTGCCCTCCCCGCCCCGCCGAGCTTGCGCCCGCGGAGTCCGCGATTGGGGATGGGGGGGTCTGGCCCGGCGAGGCAGCCGGGTCTGGAGAGCTGGGCTGCTGGGCAACCGCCGCGCAATTATACTCGGCGCCCCCCTGCGCCCCGCCTCCCGCCCCTCCTGCGGCGGCGCTCACCACCACCGCCCTCCTTTCACCTGCCCCGGCCCTCCCCCGCCCTGTCTAGGAGGGCGGGCGCGCTGGGAAAGGGTTGCGGGGGAGGGGCAGCCACCGTGGACCCCGGAAGGACCCAACTGAGGGGAGAGGGTGGACTCGCAGTCAGAGGGAGCGCCCCCCCCCCCCCCCCGGCTTAGGGCGGCGCCTGACCTGCGCGGGGTTTGGGCTCTGGGGGCCTGGTCCGGGCTGCTGACCAGCGGGTTCTGAGTGCTGGTAAGGTGTTTATTCCCTGGCCATTGGGGAGCCACTGAAGGTGGCAGGCCAGGTCTGCCCAGGTGTGCCAACCAGAAGACACCCCTGTTTAAAGAAGGTCTTTGACTGCTGGGAATCACAGCCCTGGAAGGGATGGGCCACTCACGGGCACCCCTAACCCCCAGCTCCCGGTGGGTCTGATGCATAGCCACCCTGTAGCATAGCGGAGACTTGTCCTTTCCAGTCTCTAAGAGGGCGCTGATGCCTCTCTACCTCATCTGAGGGCATCGCCAGCTGGGTTTGAACCCTGGCCTCTTGGTGCACAGCTCAATGCTTCGCCAACGGCATCACCAAGGTGGGTGCCTTTGCGCCCACGCAGCTAGCAGCCACTGGCAGACACTTCAGCTGCTGACAACAGGAACATAAGCCCCGTGAGCCATGGGCTGCAGGGTCCGGATGAAGAGCAGGTGACCCACAGCCCCGCACCTGGGGGTGCACCCAGGAGGGCGGGGTGTGGAGAAGAGGACGCTACCGTATGTGTTGTGCGGCCGCCTGGGACCCTGCGTCACAGCACGCTTGGCCCCATGGCGTCGCCGGCACTGTCCTCTCAACTGGAGACATCAGCAGGTTCCCCCCCCACCCCTCACTTCCATGCTTGCTACCTGGTGGTATGAACTACCAACCTTTGCTTGACCATCCCCCTCTCTCTAACGTCCATGGCATTTCTGTAGCCGTGGCTTTAGAAGGCTGTAGTCACCCGATGCTGTGCCGGCAGAGAAACCTCAGAGGGTGCCTCTAGCCCACAGGAACGACTTCTCATGGTCCCACACGCTCTCGGCACGCAGGTGCTGGTCCTTCTGTTTCCTGGGGGGCTCCCTCTTTTCGAGGCCCCTCTGCTTGACCAAGCATGATGTCCTCTCCCGGGAAGGGCCCCTGCCGCTGAGACTAGGCATTGCTGTTAGGGTTTTCAATCCGTCACGCTGAGGGACACAATTCGGGGCCCGACCAAGGGAAGTGGATGAGTCAACCGCAGTTTCCAAGGCCATTGAGCATCCAGGAGGGGCAAGGAGAAAAGGCTGGAGGCATGCGCTGAGTGGTTCTTTTTATATCTCCGATGTATGCTTGACAATTTTCTAAAAGGGAGAGGGCCAGCTGAGGAAGCAGAAGCAAGAGGCCAGAGGGTTACTAGGCGCTGGTGGGGGGTAGAGGCATGGTTTAGGGGAACTGCCTGCCCTGCGGGAAGGCTCAGGGGAGGCTCGATGGTGGGGCAGGGGCTCTGGGGAATAGCAGCAGTTCATGAGTGGGTGCTGAAGGCTGGGGAGGGTGCTAAAGGTACAGGAAAGGGCTCCCTCCCCAGGAGTGAGGGGTCTTTGTCCCCTGGAATTCACTTCTTCCTGTTCTATGAGGGGAAGTGGGTCAGGTGCTGGACTGTTAACCACAAGGTCAACAGTTCGAATCCACCAGCCGCTTCATGAGAGAAAGGTGAGGCTTTCTATCCCCATAAAAGATTTACCGCCTCAGAAATCCATAGGAGCAGTTCTCCTTTGCTTTCTGGGGCACTACGGGTCAGAATTGACCTGATAGCAGGAGGAGACTGGGTCCAAGTATGTGCGCCTTCACAGGGCTTGCTTGGCCTTCACTTCAACTCTTTAAAAGCATCACAAAGGGCCTGAACCCCGGTCGTGCAGTGGTTGTGTGCAGGACTGCGGCCCACAGGGTTAGCGGTTCAAGTCCAGCAGCAGTTCTCCAGAAGCTGGGCTTCCTACTCCCACCAGGGGAGTGACACCCCCCCCAAAAAAAAAAGCCTCACAAAATAAAGAGCTCAAATGCTGAGACGTGACATTGTAACCCAGCGGCCTCTGCCAGGGTCACCTTGACAATGCACCCTGTCGCTGACAATGCCACCCGCCTCCCTGGCTTATGGTCGGTGTATGTTCACGGACCTCGAGGTGGGGACCCTGGGAATGGGTCTGCGGTTCCACTTTCGGACGTTGTCGTCGCTAGGGTTCATCCAGTGGACTTCAGCCCCTAACGCCCTGTGCCCAACAGAGTGAAGCCCGACGGGGGACTGTGCTGTCCTCACCACGGTTCAGGCATCCGAGCCCATCGACGCCACCTGGATGGCCATCCAGCGATTTGAGGGCCTTCCTCTTTTTCACCGTCCCTCCACTTTACCAAACGCTATGTCCTTCTCCAGGGGCTAGTCTCCTCTGAAAGACAGTATGTCTAAAGTCTGAGAGAGGACGTCTTGCCATCCTGGGCTTGAAGGAACACTGAGGTCTGACATCTTCCAGTACGGGGCCATTTCTCCCCTTTTAGCAGTCCCTGGTACTTTCATAATTCTCCTCCAGCTTCGCAATTCAAACCTGTCGATTCTACGAGGGACTTCCGTTTTCAATGTCCACCGTTCACATGCATGGGAGGCCAGGGCTTGGGTGGGGCACACCTCAGTCCTCAAAGGAGCCTCCTTGTTACAGCTTGGCAGCAGTCCATTGACGGGGAGCTGCCGGAGGCTCAGGCTGGAGTCGGGAGAGGATGTGGGACAAGGGAGGCCATGGCTGATGTCAAATGGAGCTTGGCTCAAAGCAGAGAAGACCGGAGAAATGTTGGCTTGTGTTTCGTCCACTCTGAGAAGGCGTCGGACTGTGCGGACCATACTGCACGGTGGATCGCCTTGAGAAGAGAATTCCAGACGACTTCATGGTGTTCACGAGGGACTTGTACACAGATCAAGAGGCAGCTGTGGGAACTGAACGAGGGAATCACGCGCGGTGTACAATCGGGCCAGGTGTGTGTCGGGGTGGTAGTCTCTCACTGTACTCTGTGTTCAATCTGTGTGCTGAGCAGATCCTCAGAGACGGTGGAGTCTCTGAAGAAGAGTGTGGCATCCGGATTGGAGGAGGAAGACTTATTAACAACCTGTGACAGGCAGATGACACACCTTGTTTGCTGAAAGTGAGGGGCAATTGAAGCCCTCGCTGATAAAGATCAAGGATTATTGCCTTCAGTATGGATTACAATTCAATGCAGAGAAGACCCAAATCCTCACCATGGACCAAATGTCACATCGTGATAAAAGGAGAAAAGGATGGGGATAAAAGGAGAAAAGGATGGGGTTGTCTAGGACACTGTCTTGCTTGGGTCCACAGCCAGTGCTCACGGACGCATGGTCAGGAGAGCGAGAGACACTCTGTTGAGTAAATCCATCCCACAAAGTTCCAGAGAGAGTAGAAGAACAAGGATGTCCCTTGGAGGACAGACATGCGTAGCAAGCTGCTGTTCACAGCCTCCCAGCCTTTGGATTTTATTATTTACAAACCTTGGATCACATGAGTTGGTGTGCTTCTTCCATATGGGCTTCATTAATTTAGTCAATGCTTCATTTAGATGGCTGCTTGTTTGAAGACAAACCATCAAGACCCTGGACATTATTATTTTGTGTGTGTGGCATCACTGCCCTGGTGGGAGTAGCAAGCCCAGCCTTCCTCCTGGAGAGCTGCTGCTGGATTAGAACTGTCAACCCTGTGGGCCACAGTCTCGTACACAACGACCAGACCACTAGGGCTCAGCCCATTATTATTATTTTTTTCTCTAATAGCTGGGCACCATCTGGTCCTCTCCCTTGCCCACTCCCTTTACTCTAGCACTCATATCTGCAGTGATCTCTTCATGAGGGTGAACGTCAAGCATGCAGGGCCATGTCAGGAGAACTAATTATTCCTAGATCAGGGCTGGGGTTAAGTGCAAGCCCCCAACCCATTCCTCTATAGGAATGGTTTATATAGGTCTCTGGCTCACCTTGGAGATGCCATTGCCATTTTATGGCAGAGACCATAATCGACCATCCCCCTGGGGCACAAGGCAATTCCATTGGTAGTGTCATTAACTTCTCTATGGAGGAAGGAAATTAGGCAAGTCTGGGCCACAGAGGAAGCACAATGCTGGACTTGCTGATTTGCACAGATTAGAGGACTGGATGCTATTTGTCCAAATGAGGGCGCTTGACCATGGGGCAGAAACTTCAATAAAATCCATCCACAATGGTGGAACCACGCCGACCGGCTGAATACATGTCGCCATCAGGCGAGATTTTACTTATTAAAATAGTAAGCCAGAGATCCAAGGGATAGCCCAACTTTCTCCAGCGCTGTGGCAGGACAGCACGCCTCCATTTCTTCCCAAACTGGGGAGTTTCAGATCAGACTTAAGTGCCAGGGCTAGGGGGGAGTTAGAGGGAAGGCCCAGTCCACGCAGGGGTGGTTCCATCTCAGGTCCTTCTGGCGTGACCTACGAAGGGTGTCCCGAGCCTGGAAAGAACAGAGTCTGAAGTCTCAGTAGTCCGTGGCTGCACAGCCTGGGTCACTAAGGGCTCTGCAGAAACCCTAAGTTAGCAACATAGTAGCGGCAGGTTCTCCCCTGGGGTTCTAAGCAGTTTTTTTTCCTAACAGGAGGCTGCTCTTCCCGTTCACCCACAGAAATGACTCTCCTTCTCTGAGACACACTCCTGCTTCCCCCATCCAGGCTTTAATGTTCATAGGGGTCCCTTATCACTCTGGTGGGAGTGACTTTAGCACACGGTGCGTGGCAGCAACTGCATGGTCTTCTCCCTCTCTCCCCGGCTTGCAAAGCAGACCCAGCCGAGGGGAGGCCTCTCCTGCAGAAGCGGTTTTCCAGACGCACTGGTGGCGGGTGTGATGCTCAGCGGGCTCTCCATCTCGTTGCTCGGGAGACCTGAGGTGAAGATCACATGACCCGGGAGAGAAGCCTGGGGGGCAGGGAGTTTGGTAGCAGTTAAATGCATCTTTTTATAAAAATGATTAATCGGCAGACAATACATACATCGTCTTCCACCGTGCAGTCACGTCTGGCAGAATTGTCCAATTGCTGCCACAGTCCGTTTCCAAACATTCTTTTTCTTGGGTGGTAGTTTTGAAAACGTGATCTGTGCAGCTATGAGCCCATCAAATAACCGGGAACCCCATCCACTGCCTGGGGACCCTCACCCCGTCCCCAAAGCCTCCTGGCTGCCATCGTCGACTCCTCTGGCCTCACTCATTTTTGACTAGAGCAGCGTGGTCCGGGGACCCGTACAGTCTCCCCCAGGGGGGCGGGCTGCCTTTCTGGCTCCTGTGTCACAGCCACATGGGCGAGGGGGGGTGGTGGAGCAGAGCGCTGGGTGGGAAGCGGAGAAGACCCGGGAGGTGTGGTGGTGCCGTCGGAATCAGAGCCACGCGATGTTCCACAGAAAGAAGCACAGCCAGGTCCTGTGGCAGCCACGCAAGCGTGTTAACGCTGCAGCCACTGTCTCCCTCCATCTCACCGAGAGACGGTCTTCCTGTTCTTGTTGCTGACGATCCTCTACCTGACCGAGCCTGGTATCCCTTTCCATGCCCAAAGTCCGTGGCAGGAGGCCTCACCATCATCCATGCTCCGGCTGTCCTTCCTCGGAGCTTGTGCGTCTGGCCATCCGTGGCGCTTTCAGGGTTTCTCTCCCGGAGTCGAGGCCGACTCACAGGGATCCTGAGAACTGCCCCCCTGAGTTCTTCGGAACTAACTCTAGTCTTCCTCCCAAGGCGCAGTTGGTGGTTTCGAACGGCTGGCCTTATGGTTCACAGCCCAACTCTTAACAACTACACTACCAGGTTCCTCCCGCCGTCTTCACTACAAATCCTCATTCAAACGTATCCACTCTTGCCACGGTTCCGATTGGGATACCATAACCTTCCCCAGGTCTAATATCATGCAGCCACCTCCACAAGGGCGTGTGCTGTGAGCCCCCAATCTATTGGGGCGAAGGCCACTTCTAATATCAGCTGCAGCTGTGGAAAGGCTTGTTTGCTTAGAGGAGGGGTATCCATCCCGAATTGTCCGACTTCCAAGTCTTGGACTGGAGCCAGCACCTTATTACTTTACCTGCTGCTGAACTTGTGTGTTCTTCCTCTGCGGCCAGAAGCCTGCCATCTGACGTGCCGGCTTAGGGTCCATCAGTCCCGGCACCTGTGAATCAGCAGAAGCCTCCAGCCAGACATCCGATCCACAGACTTGGCGCCGGGCCGCTCTTACAACCGTCTGAGCCAGGTCCTTTGTATAAACCTCTTTTTGTGTCCCCTGGTTGGTTCTTGAGAGAACCTGGGCTAAGACAGGGAGAGTCTGTAGGATGGATATTGCTGCAGCTTGTGTTTCTGGGATGCTTTTTGCCTGGTTACAGTAAATTCTTGATGCCATGTTGGATTTCTGTCTGCTAATAGTTTATTTAGATTTTTTTTTTCACATCATAGCAGACTACAGTCCCCTTTGTTTACAGGTGTCCCTTCCGAGATCTGGGACATCGACGCTATCCTCGCTTCTTCAAAGCACTTGGGAAGTTCACTTTTATTTTCAATGTGCTGGGAACATTCATAGGCTATTAGGAAGAGTTGATTGCGGAAGGTTGCGTAGATCGCTTGTGGACTGTGGAGACTGAACAGTGAATTCAAACATCTGGGGCAGGGTTGATTTTCCCTTCCAAAAGTACTTATAGCTCCCCATCACCCTGACTGAAAACCAGACCCCTCGCTCCAGGGTGGCCAGAGCTTGTGCATCTGCCCTTCCCCTCACACCCCATCCCCAAGCTCCACCAGTCCGTGCTCTGCTCACTCTGGCCATCATGTGTTTCCCACTGGCCACTCAGAGTGGCCGCTACTCTCTCCTGGACCTTGCTGGGTCCCAAGTGTCCTGTCCAACACAGAGTGTCAAATAGGTAGACCTGAAGGGGTGGAGCGGGTGGGACAGCCCTTGGCCTCTTTTTGCTTTCCTTCTAAGATTGGGGGAAGTTTGACCAGCAGACATTCAAGGATCCCTCCCATGGATTGCTTTCCCCCAAAGTAACAGCCCTGATCCCATCCCCTTGTTGAGGTTTCCTGTTTCCCTACCGCTGCTTCTATTCTATCCCTCGCTGGACTCCTAACCCTACTGAACTCCGTCCTGGGGATACATGACGTCCTTTTGATGGGTTAATTGATCACTCCCAAGGTGTGGGGAGCTCATTAAGTGTTACTGCTCCCCTTGGACTAGAGACCTGTCTATATAGTCTGGCTGGAAATTGAGCCCGGGGAGGGCATTTCAGTTCCAGCCACAGTGGGGACAGGGGGAAGTACCACCATCTCGCTGAACAGTCCGTCGTCTTTCGAGAGCAGTAAACTAGGCTGGGGAAGCTGTGTCCCAGGGCTATCTTTCTTGAGGTCTGGCAGAGGAGGAGGGGGGAGCCCCTTCATGGTGATCGTGGGGGGGGGTATCATGAGGGGGATATTGGTTGTTCTGTCCCCTCACTCCCACCTCTGAGGGGGATGCCCCCCCTCCAGTTCCCTGCCTGTCCACCAGGGCAGGTTTCTGTCCTGCCACAGTTCGTTTGTCTGCCACCTTCTCTGGTGTGAGCCCCAAACCCCACCCCAATCTCTCCCCCAGTCTGTTTGCCACCTGTGTCCCTGATTCTCCATTTCAGTGTCTCCCCCCAGCTTCTCTTGTGCGTGTTCCCTTTTAATCTCCTCTCCCTTGATTTCGCACCTCAACCTCCCTCGCCCCCCAGCCTTCCTCTGTCTTCCCCCACCCCTTTCAGAATGACAGCTTCAATCTGACCCGTGACCCCCCTCAGGCTCCCCGCCTCAGTTTCCCCCACCTTCCCACTAGTCTCCTCTTCTCAGCCTCACCCTCATCCCCCTAC
>PVJH01038416.1:0-17172 GCA_004026705.1 Nesogale talazaci | reverse complement strand
ACATTGGTGATGCCGACTTCAGTGGAGATCTTGACTCTGAGCTAGAGTGAAACAGAAGAAAAGCATTGAGCCAGTGTTGGCTAGACCAGGGATGAAGCCTCACAGCCACAATACCTCCGTGAGTGCAGAGTAAGGAAAAGCCTGGGAAGTTCTGGAGCACGAGTCTTCAGTGACCGCATAAAATAGGGCCGGCCAGACAGTACTTGTCCAGACCCTTTAGAACAGCAGTTCTCAACCTGTGGGTAGCGACCCCTTTGGGGTTCGAAGGGCCCTTTCACAGGGGGTCGCCTGATTCATCACAGTAGCAAAATGACAGTGATGAAGTAGCAATGACAATAATGTTATGGTTGGGGGGGGAGTCAACCCCCCCACATGAGGACCACCTGCATGAATGGGCCGCGGCACTAGGAGGGTTGAGAACCGCTGCCTTAGAAGCAATGCTGTGTTTTTTTAGCCTTTTGGCTGTTTCCTTTTCTCTTCTGGCCTTGGTGAGGCGAATGAATACTTGAAAAAAGAACAAGGTCTTGCTCTTCTATTCTTTAAAGTAAGTAAAGGGGCGGGGGGGGGGGGAAGGGGGCGAGCCTTCAAGCAGTAGTCCCCAAATCATTCCGATGAGTAATCCTCAGTTCTGTGGACAGCCCGAGCTGACTGCGCATTTCCTCTGTGGAAGGCATTGCTTTAGCAAGGTGATTTCATGGCATCCCCTGCTCCGTAAGGGGACGCTCTTTTCAGATGTGGAAATCAGAGGAGAAGGTGCTTGCTCAAGATCAGCAGCAGAGCTAGCATTTTAACCTCAAGTAGTGAGTTCTCAGACACCTTGTTTGAAGTGTGGGCTTCGTTAGACTCCTGACCCAGTCCACCTCATCTTGTAGAGAGATTCCGCCTGGGTTTTAATTCTCCATGTCTTTTAATAAGCATTTTCGCTGAAGGGAGCTAACCAATGCCAGCGAACCAGAAATATAAGAAGTAGATAAAAAATAAGTGCAAACCACAAAGACAGAAAGCACAGTCAAAATGCCTATTCATGGGAGATTTGGGGGTTAAAACTCTTAAGATGAATGTGAAGATGCTGCAGACCCACGGTGCTTCTCTGTGCAAACCTATCCATGAGCCTTTCAAATATTTGATAGGCTTAGGTTTAATGCTTAAGGGAATCCTTACCAAATCCATTGATCTACAGTCGAAGTCTGGTTTAGGGTAAAGAGATAGAAGACCAGGCAAGTAACTGAAGGGCAGCTTCAGCATTCTTCCAAAATGCCATGTCAAGTATGGCAGATTCAAATCAAGGGCAAAGAATACTGATCGCATCAAAGAATGCCTTTTAGCAGCTCTCTCCCCTATGTCCCTAACTATTTTGTGACAACAGCCTCAATTATCACACTGAATAAGGGTGTTCTGTTTTGCTTAAACAGAAAAACTGAATGTAAGAAAAGTATGATCAGAAGTGCTTGGGCGATAACCTCCTATTTTTGAATGTACCGCCACTTGATTATATTGAGTATAATCCTGGCAGGATTATATTCAGTATCATTGCCTCTCGCTGAACCAACAGCCGGGTGAACTGTGACAGCCCGAGGCTATGCAGGGGAAGAGGACCACCACTCGGGGCAGACCCTGAGTGAGTGAGTGAGTGAGTGAGCTGGGAGGCAGCCTCTGCCTGGGGGCTTCGGGCTCAGCCCTAAGGAAACAGCTTCACAATTCAAGCAGGGCCTGGAACCAGAACAAGCGCTGCCAGAGAAGATCCCAACCCAGACATTCCAGCTCAGTCAAAGACAACCTCAAGGGGCAGGTCCAAAGCAGAGGTCTGACGAGGGTCCTGGATTTTAGCCACATTTCCTGTGGCAACCACTTTTCCTCCCTCCCCGGTCCCTTCCGGAACACTGAACGCAGGGGCTGCACTGAGATGGCACTTCACGGAACACAGATCTGCAGAACAGAACTCGGACAAAGCCAAGTGCTACAGAAGCCCAGGAGGAGGAAGCGGGGCCCGATCTGCCCAAGGCTGGCTGCTGGTCGGGAGGTACACGACGTGTGGCAGGACCCGTTTCGGGCAACTCTCCAATTCGGGGAGAAGCGAGAAATTAGCAACACTCCATGTTATAAAACAGATCTGTTCTCACAGCCAACTACTCTGCAATCTTCATCAACATTAACTGGCTAATTCCCTCATCGCTCATTCTCGTAAAGACTGATTTAATTGGTAAATGTGAGCCTGAAATCACGGCCCCACCTAAATTGCACATAAGCAGGAGACCATTAAGTGCATTTAGACCCATCTGCGTTATGGAGCAATTAAAAAGGACAAGGGGGATGGTACCTGCAGACGCAGAGACGTGCCCTTCTACGTTTAAATGCACACAGCCTCTCACTGGCGGAATTATGCTTAATGACACTGCCTCTCACCAAGTCCAGGCAGCCTCCAAGCAGGCGAGACCCCTGGGGGAAACCTGCAGGCTCTACTTTGTGACCAAAGAATACAACCACTTTCTGTGTAAATAAGAAAAAATTACACCCCCGTTTGCTGATCTAGGCACCCTATTTCCCCTTTAGGGATCTGCAGACGACGAGTACCCCTGAAGGTCCCCCGAGGACAGGACCCAGGTGAGAGGCCGGCGGCAGCTCTTCTAGTCCACTGTGGCCTTTCTGGGCTTAACATGTTTTGGCCATATTTCTTTTAAAGCATGCTTCCCTTTAAAAAAAACCAACCAACTGAAAGGGGTAATTTGTGGCTGTACACTGGTTTTCTTCTCGGCAAACTTTTCTGTATCAAAAAGGTAGTAAGGGGCTGAGCCCCGGTGGCGTCGTGGTTGTGCGCGGGACTGCGGCCCACTGGGACGGAGGTTCAATTCCAGCAGTGGGGCTGGGCCTCCTGCTCCCACCACCGGAGAGCAGTGATGCCCCCCCCTCCCAAAAAAAAAAAAAAGGTAGTTAGGAATGAGAACTAGGGCTTCTAAAACAACAAAGCTTCTTTGTCATCAGAGAGATACGTACAAATGTTTAAAGGTGTTGAAAGGCTTGTCTCAGGCCTGTGCAGCCTGGGAAGCATATGAGGGGGCTTTAACAAGGTTCACGGAACAACTCCCTTTTGCCACAAGCAGTGGGAAGCCCCTTCGTCGTAATGAAGCAGGATGTCAGCTTTAGGGTTTCCCCTCAGAATCCTGTCGACACCCAGGCAGTGAGCGGCCGCTCAAGCCTGCTAACCAAGAGTCAGCTGCTAAGATGGGCTCCCGGAGGCAGCCCGGGAGCGCGCTTGCAGGCCAAGGGGACGGGCAAGTGCACCCACGGCCCTCGCTGACAAGGCGCCCTCCCTCGGCGGCTGCTCTCTGTCCCTCAGACCGCAGCTGGGCTGCTCTGGAACAGAAAGCCCGTGGAAACAAGTTCCTCTTGTGCTTTTCCCAAACCGCGCTACAAATTGGATCTCTGGGAAGACATTCAACGGAAAGGTATTTCTGCTACTCTTGTAAAGCAAATTGAGAATTAAAAAGCGTAACACACACACACACACACACACACACACCACCCCCGCCTTTATTTTTCAAGAGTCCCGTACAGAAGCCCTGCAGGTAAGCTGCTGCTTCCTGCCAAGTTACATGGCAGGACCAGTTTTCCTGCGGGAAAAGAATGGCTCCCTCACTTTCCGTCCAGGCTGGCCCCCAGCGCCCCCACACGCCCCGTTGCTGCGGTTTTTTGCACGTGAGGCAGCACTGTTCAAGACGGCGCCTGTGGGATCATCAGTCAAGGGTTCTCGCCTGCCGTGCACTTTGTGGTGGGTAAACGTTAGTGAGGGATTCGCTGAAACACCTGTAGCTTGATCCTAAGACTCGTGTTTTGATGCGCATCCGTCTGAACCCCTGCATGCACTCTGGATGTTTCCATGGAACAGGCTTCATGAGGCCTTGATTCCTAACGATGGGGCTGTGCCTAAGCTGAACGGTTGTAAACCGAGGTACAACCATGCCTGCTTCACAGTGCATCATGCTGGTCATTAAGAAAAAAAAAATGTTTTCACACCAGGAAATGCTGCTTTTCTGCTGGAAGTAAAAGCCCTCCTGTTTCCCTCATTATTGTCAAAATGATGGTGCATTAGGGGCAATTAATGCTAATGACAGCTTCCCAAACCCACACTTCCCCCCGACAGCCAGTCCAAGGTCAAGGAGCACTGCTCTGCGCGGTCTACACCGCCCCACTGTTAGCGCTCTGACCCACGCAGAGCATCGTTTCTAGGGAGAATAAACAGGATCCGCCGACCCACTCTGAGCCTCTAAGTGCTGCTATTACCGAAATTACAAAGGAAAATCGGCGGATCGAGCAGGGGTCAGAGCTCACACACTTGCGCCACACGTTCTAATGTAATGAAAAGGGGAAAGAGAAGGTTTGTGATGTTTATTCCATGGGCAGCCGTGACCTCAGCGGGGAGGGTGGTGGTGGTTATTATTGCAGAAAGGACAGCTACCAGCTATTTTCGCTCTCTTCTACTGAGATTAGTTTTCTTTTTTTTTTTTTTATTAGGCATCACTGGAGATTAGTTTTCTAACCACCACAAAAACACTTGGACAAACAGGAGACTTGAATGTTACAAAGAGCCAAGCTATTAAGAGTTACCAACACAGGGGAGTGCTGGCATAAAGACCAAAGTGCAGACCCAGGGAAGTGAACTATGCATCCAGAAATAAGACTCTTTCTTCTATGGTCAACTCTGGAAAGGGTGCCAAGACCATGTGATCTGGGAAATAACAAACTGTTTCCCAAAATGGGAAGGGGACACCTGGATACTCACATCCAACACGAAGCTGGAGATCACATCAAACACCCAACTCAAAGCAAAATGTAGACACTAACACTGTGAGCCTTTAGAAGAACACAGGAGCGAGTCGTCACAATTCTCCATTAGGCAGTTTCCTAGTCGGGATAACCAGAGCACCAGCAACGAAAGTAAGAGACTCAATGGAAACGCATGGAACGCGAGCTGGTGGGCATCAGAGGACACCACCAAGGAAGTGCCTGCAGACCAAACGTTTGATAAGCAGTCTGTAAGCAGAACGTATGAAGGGGCTTCAGAAAGTTTGGAGAGATATTCCCTATCTTTTCATTCCATTTTAAAAATAAATGCTGAAGCTCTCCCATATAAAGTATTCCTACAAATCAATCTTAGAAAAAAGACAAGCAATTCCATTTCGAGATTGGCCAACGATCTAAATAGACATGTGCCCAAAGATAACACAAATGACCCATAATAAGCACATAAAAGGTGCTCGTCACTGGTCATCATGGAAACCCAAACTGTGGGTCAATACTACTTTTTATGGGCGTAATGAGGAGTGTTGCTGCAGAGGGGGAGAACCTAGACCTTTCCTACCTTGCTAACCCGCCGCTGGGCCGGGTCCACTCTGACTCACGGGACTGGGGCGGCCAGAGCGGAACCGCTCCCGCTGTGAGATCAGTGCAGGACGAGGCCGTGGGTCGCTCTGTGGCCCACGGGATGGCTCTGACTCAGACGTGACCATCTAACAACAGCTCTTGATGGAAGTGGCAGCTTCCTCTTCCCTCCAGGGTGGAGGGCTCACACCACCAGCCTTTCGGTGCTCAGCTCCAGGCTTACACATTCCAGCTGTGCGGGCGGGAGGGTCAACTGGGGCAGCTGCCTTGAACAGTTTTCTTGTTCCTCAAAGTCAACCTTCCGGCAGTGGGGAGCCCATGAAATATTTAGGCAGAGGAACAGAGTGATGACATCACCCTGATGGCACTCAGAGAAGGGGCAAAAATGGAAACAGTGGGAAATGACACTAGTTAAGAGACTCCCATCTTGGAGAAAATATGTGGCCTTGACAGAGAGGAAAGAGGCAGCACTTGGGAGAATGGTCATAAGTCGGAACAGATAAGGAAAGAAAGGGGTTAAGAACAACCCAGAGGTATGAGCGTGACATTTGGTTTGGTATACTATTATCAAGACAGGGAAGGCAGCAGGAAAACCAGATCTGGGGGGTGGGGGTGGAAATGCCACATCAGAAAGCACCTGAATTTTAAAGGTTCAAGGTATCCACTACACTAGTTTCTGTTCACATTTTGTGTTAGGGAGACTTTGTGCACCCAGACTTCTGCTACCCCAAAGGTCAGACACGATGCAGAGACACGAGAGGCAAGAAAACCGTCTCCCTGGTGTCAAATGTGTCATCTATTTTTAGCCCGGGTGTTCGATCCACCTGGGCTAAGTAATGGCCCGCTCTTGAAAAGGTCAAACTGTCTGGCTGCCTCCTCCGGAGAATGGCAGCCACAGGAACCAACTTCAAGGGCTCCCCATGGACCGATCTGGGGTAATATGAACAACAACATCAAGGGCCAGGCAGCCATACTGTGACAAGTAGTTCCAAATAATAATAGTGCAGCAGGGAGAGCTGCTTCTGACAGCAGCATGCCGACCAGTGAACGCAGCAGGAAGGCGGGGAAGAAAGGAAAAAAGACCGCTCTTTGGTGAAGCCACAGTAACGGGTACAGGCGGTCACAGGCAAGACTCCCTGGGGCATCTGGAGAGTCTCAAGGCCCCTCCCCACAAGTGGAAGAGCAGGCACTTGATTGCAGAAAACTAGCAGGCACCACCGTAGGCAAGAGATCAAGGTTCACAGCACCAGAAGGATAAGCGTAGCGGTGTGCACTTACTTCCTGGTGTGATACCCTGAGGGGGGTCTGTCCCCCCACCTTGGGAGAATGTTGTTCAAACAATCATTCGACCTAGCGCTGAAGGGCTTTCCCCAAAGTGGCAAGCCGGTTCTTCTCAAAAGCCTCGAGGCCATGGGAGGTTTTGAGCAAGATGAGACCCAAAGGGCAGAACCACCATAGAAGGAGCATGTGACCCGGGAGCCCCAAGAGATGCATGAGATAAAGGGGGAAATGGGAACAAAGGTCTACCGGTAAGGCGGCAGCATCATAGCAATGCTCACCTTCTGGTTTGGGCAATTTTACCATAGTGACACATGCAATTAACATGGGGGAGGCCAGACCAAGTATACATGGGAAATCTGCACGATGTTTGCGATTTTAAGGCAGAACCACTTCAATATAAAAAATAGAAATGATTTTTCTAGATAAAACAACGGTGAAAGATGGCCTCTCTTCACAAAGAGAATGGCTACTCTTTCGGGAAAGGGGCCCTCGGCCACTCCATAGCCTGGCTGGCAGCATCGTGAAGCAGATCCAGTGAAGTGGGCAGCAGGAAAGCTGAGAAATAATGGCCGTGCTGGTGGACGAGCATGATTGTGAGGGAGGCGATGAAAGGCCCGGCTGCTGGAGCTGGAGCCTATATTCACCAGGGCACCCTAACCTGGCAGGTGTGGGCACCCAAAGGCGAGGTGATAAAGTTACTCTAGCCCTCTGAGCCTCAGCTGGGAGCTGAGACTTACCTCCACCCATCTCCCAGGGTTGCTGTAAAGACTAAGACAACATAAGCAGAAAGACTAATACTGGGATCGCAAGCAGTGGACATTCCAGACAAGGGCCATCCTGGGGAGCAGCATTCTGTCTGAGTAAGAAAGGTGAAGCCATAACCCATCGTGGCTTCGGAGAGCAGGGGACCACCGTGTGTTCATCGTAAAGAAACTCCTCTCCGAAAGGGAAGTGCTGGCTCACACGTCCCTGTGGGGCCGGAAGGGGTCAATGTCCATCAGCTGGGAAACTGCTAATGGGAAATTCTTCATTCCCACCAAGCATCGGAGAAATGAGGCGCAGCTTTCCGTCTTGACATCGACAGGGATGTTCAACCCAACGGGAGGCAGCGAATCATCTGAAACACCACTCACTGTGAAAGAGGGCCAATTTTCATTTGGGCTCTATCCAGATAATCCCACTATAAGGTTGCCTGCCATTTGCACTTTTCTTCACCCAACTAGCACGAAGCACCTCTTACAAACCTACCAAAGACGACCACATGACACACTTTACTGAGAGGTCGGCCTTGAATTGGCCTTTCTAGTTCCTACATTTCTTATAAAACAATGAATGCTAAATTAAAATAAATAAAAGGAAGCCGGCAATGAATAAGGTCTTGGTTTCTGGTCTTGGCTAAGTCGATCAGACGGCAGAGTCCACACTCATCCCTCCCTGAATGCAAACGGAGAGCCATCAGACTGGACCAGGACTGCTGTACGCCCTAGGCCTGTGCTCATTGGCTCCAATTATGTGGCAATGGGGGTGACAAGAAAAGCACCTACCTCCACAGTGTTGGCAATGTAACGGGGGTCACCTTCAACTCTGACAGAGAAGTCATAGTAACCACTGGGCAACTTGACACTCACGAAGTTGAGTTCAAACCCATCCCTGGGAAGAAGAGCAGCAGGATTAGCATGGACTCACAGATGAGCATACGACCCCGGCGAGGGGTCCTCCTTGATGGCCCCCGGTGACACCCCTTCATCGTCACTTCCTACTCCGCCTGGGTCACCTGCCTGCTCAGTTTTGTGTTGTCTCCATATTATGATCCATTTACAGGGTCCTCCCTTCCCAAGTGCCCCAGGTCTTCTTTTTTGTTCCCCAGCTCCTCCCTACCCTGCCACCCCACCTCCATCTGGTAGCCTCCCACAATTAAAGGCAAACCAGGTTGCAGGTTAAGTACACAGAGCAGGGGGAATCCCCACTGTTTCACAAAAAGACATGCTCACATAGAAGAAAGCAAAAAACCCCAAACTCCAAAATTTTCCAAGTGGTTGCTGCAAGGTAGTAGAACTATGAGTAATTTTGTTGCATGATTTTTTGTTTGCTGTGTTTTGTAAATTTGCTAACAAGGGCCAATCTTATTCTTATAAACATATCCACAATTTTTACTTTAAAAAGGAAGAAAAGGTAATGAATGCACAAGGCTAACTAGGTACCAGGGGGCACTGGTGGCAGCGTGGTTATGCATTGGCTTGTGATCTGCAAGGACAGCACTGGAAACCACCAGAGGCCTGGGAGAAAGACGAGGCTTCCACTCCCAGAAGGGGTGTTATAGGCCTGGAGGAGGACAAGTTTGACCCAGTCCTATAAGGTTGCCACCACTCAGAAGTGACCCAATGGCAGTGAGTTTGGCTTTGTTTAATTACATAACAAAATACCAAGAATATCTTTAGATCGTCCCACTAATTAATCTTAAAGTTTGTGCTTTTGAATTTCACATACCGTCTATATATAATCATGACTAATAAATGTATTCTCTCTGAAAACCAAAGCTTCCAAACATAGCACTTTGCCAAGTTCCATATAAAAGTTAACCTCTAATTTTTTTTTAATGCATTATATGTAGCCATTAAATAGTTGTAGAATAGAATTCAATCCCATGGGGAAATGTTTCAAGATGCACTTTGTTGGATAAAAATCCAAACACAAAGTATTTATATCCCTACAAAATTTTTTTAATAATAGTTCTTTCTGGGTCACTGAATTACGGATGATTTATTTTCTTTTCTGTGTTTTCCTGTATTTTTCCCATAATGAGGATTATATTGCTAATAAATCAGCAAGAAAAGAAATATTAAATCTTAAAAGAGCTGTTTACATCATCTGTTGAGACAGAGGCAATAAATAAATAAATACATATAAAGGTAATTTGATATTGACAGGAAACAGCAAAATCAAAGTAAAATGTTGTGAGCTTTAAATATTCCTTTCTTACAAGGATAGGATTTTGAGACCAGAATGTCAAACTGACCTAACCAGTGTTGTGGTACATTTGGTTGTACGTTCTTGGTTAATAACTGTATTAACTGGGGTTATACTGGCCCTAGGAGAGCGTTCCAAAACACGTCTGCACCCTCCAGACTTACCCCGCAGGGCTGAAAGATGTCTTCTGGAGGACAGTGGCCCTGGACGCCACAGATTTTGCATGTTCCAGTTTGACAGTGGCCTGAGTCAGAGGCTGGGACAGAACATTGGTGACTTGCAGCTGGAAAGAAATAGAAAATGGCTTGTCAAAATAAAAGCCGAGAGCTTTGTTTCTGTGGTGTTTTCCAGAGGGCACGAGCAGGGAATAAATGTCACACCCCAGGAAGTTGTCACTGACCTCTGCCCTACTACCTGTCAGGGACCAGGTAACAGGAGAGACACCCTCAGGTTCAGGATGACAGTTTACAGAACACCGACGATGGGGTCATCTCTCACTTTTCAAATGAGGCAAGAGCGTCCAGGGAAACAAAGAGTGTCTTCTTCCTGAGTCCCCCATCTCTCTACCAATCTAAAGACTTTTTTTTCTTTTTGGGCATCACTGCCCTCAGGTGGTGGGAGCAGGAGGTCCAGCCTTTGCTCCGTGGAGCTGGAATTGAACCTCCATCCCAGTGGGCCGCAGTCCCGCGCACAACCACTACGCCACCGGGGCTCAGCCCAATCTAAAGACTCTTAAAAAATTATTATTATTAGCAAGAAAACTATTTTGGGAAGGTACTGGTGACAGAAAAATGGAGGGAGTGCGTAGAACATTAATAACTACTAAAAAAGCTAACAATTACTATTACTATGTTGTGAATTTTACACATACCCTCACATTTACAGTGCCAGCTAGATGGTATGGTCTGTTTTACAAATTTAAGAAAAAAAAAAGTCACAAGTGGGGGGGCGCGGAGAGGTGGGGTTTGAACCTGGACTCAAAACCCAGCCTGTGCAGCTTCAAAGCCAACACTTTTTACACTCGGCTCTTACTCCCTTCCGCACTGTCTTCATTAGGTTACGTCAGACTCTCGCTTTGCTGGGAGAGGAGACACGCCCCCAACTTAGAAGAAAGCCCGGGACAAAGGAGCCTTGTTTATTTTGAAACCACAACATTTTGACTAGGTAAAACGCCAGTTTCTTCTGAAGGCTTGGTCACTGTTTTTAAGCAGCAAGTAAATGCCTCATTTGAGACAAAAAACAGCCCAAGTGCTAAAGGTTTGCACATTTGCGGGATTCAAAGAGCTAACTCAAAAGGAAACAGACAGGCTCTCTGTGAGCAGCACAGGGCGGGGTGACCCCTGCTTACTCCACCACCCATGAGAACCAGCCCTCCCCGGGAAGCGCTGCCTGGCTAGAGAGCTCTGGTACCGGGCAGTGCATTTTAAACGTAAGGCTTTTCTATACATCTCAAAAGGAACTGCACAGACCCAGAAATGCCGTTTTCTTCCACTTCATGTATGCCCGAACTATTTTGGATCCTCTAGGTCAGTGGTTCTCAACCTTCCTAATGTCTCAACCCTTTAAGGCGGTTCCTCCTGTCGTGCTGACCCCCAACCAAAAAATTATTTTCGTTGTAACTTCAGAGCTGTAATTTTGCTACTGTTATGAATCGCCATACACACACCTGATATGCAGGCTGGGTTTTCATTGTTATAAATTAAACATAATTAAGGCACAGTGATTAATCACAAAACACCATGAAATTATATTTTGTGAAGTATTTGTGTGTTTTCCCATGGTCTTAGGTGACCCCTGGGAAAGGGTCACTCCACCCCCAAAGAGGTCTGGACCCATAGGGTGAGAACTGCTGCTCTAGGAGGGAAGGGGGACTTGGAGAGAAGATCTGAAGGGCTCGGTGTCCGTTGGGGGCGCAGGAGTCATACCCGCAGAACGGCCTGTTCTCGGGTGTTGGAAGGAGAGCCCTCGGGCACCACCACCACCGGCACGTGGTAGCGATTCTGGGAGAGTGCGGCCGCGGCAGAGGCCACGCTGAAGGCTTCTGAGAGCGACTCGAAGTTCTTCTTACTGAAGATGGCGTTCATCAGCTGGATGACCTGGTCCTGAAAGAAAACGAGACGGCAGTTCCAGACCTTTCGCTGGCAGGGCGGTGGGCGAGACACGCTCTCCTCCCCACCTGACTCAAGTCACTGCTTCTCCAGTTCTTCACGGGGAAGGGGTTTCTGTCGTGAATCCAAACGGCCGAGGGGGCGGGGACAAAGGTGATGCCTGGAAGTGGCAGGGCCGGGATTTGGTGGTTTGGTCCCTCGGCGGGTTCAGTGTAAAACCAAAACTCTCCGCCCTTGACTGAGTGTTTGCCAAGCACATGCAGGGTACTTCCTGCAGCTACTGAGGTCAGGCAAATTTGACAAAGAGAAATGGGTCAAGAAGGAACTTTACAGCTTAAGGATTAGTCAAACTCAAAGCTATGTGAACCAATAAGGCTGTCATTAAAAAAGAAAAGCAGAGCACACTGAGCAGTCAACTATTCGCCATGAAGCACAAGTCCAGACGCTCGGGGGCCCTGGCAGCAGGGCAGAGGTTCCCAGACTGGCTGGGCTGCAGGCAAAGGGCACCCGCAGGGGGAGGAAGATGAGGCTTTCCGCTCCCCCAAAGAGCTGAAGCCACGGAGACCTACAGGGGCAGTGCTACTGTCTGACCTGACTGGTGGCGGGAGTTTGGCTGAGAGGGAGAATGATATAAAGTACCATATATACTGGAGTATAAGCCGACCCGAGTATCAGCCGAGGCACCTCATTTTACCACAAAGACCGCATAAAGAAATGTGCTGGAAATCGGCTCTTCCACCAGTATAGGCGGTCTGCACTTGCAGAACCCTCGTCTCTTGAAGGGAACACGGTATGAAGGCTGTATAGAAAGCACACCGCAAGCCTGCGGCCAGGAGTCGGTGCTGAGTCACAGCGACCCTACCAGACAGGGTCTGCCCCTGTGAGTTTCTGAGACTGTCACTCTTCCCGGGAGTTGAGAGTCCCGTCTTTCTCCATGTGATGCTGGGAAAGTATATTGTAAAATACCGTGACGAGTAACTGCTTGTTAAACGCCACTGTGCTGGGTGCTTTATAGCTATTAACTCGACTGTCTAACCCAGATCCTGAAAGACAGGTACTATTTCTTTTCCAAAGGAGCAATTAAGGCAGTTAAGTCACCTGTCAAACAGAAAAGAAAAATAGTGAAATTGAAATGTAGGTCTGTTGCTGTCCAGAGTCCCTCCAAGATAAAATCCCCATCGTTCCTGGTTCCCTTTCAACGCTCCTCCTAGTTAAACGACCCCCACGTTTCCTTCCACCCTACCACCTACCCAGCCTACCCTTGCAAAGTGAAATGGGACGAAGCTGACATTTAGGAAACTAAATCATATGCCCCCCCAAAAAATGAAAATAACTCTCATTAAAAGCTAATGGGCTACTGAGAGAAGAAAACTAAAAGCATTTTTTAAAAAGGAGACCCTAAAGAGGCATTATTAAAATTCTGGAGGGCATTTGCTTAAGAGGAAACATTTTTCCACTTCCATCAGACTTGTTTTGTAAAATCTACCACCTAATAAAAGGGCACCCTGCTCCTGACAGTGTTATTCACAGGCAACGTGAAATAATTCCTGCTAATTGTACCAATTACATTTTTCCATCACTGGGTTGTTGACATGTTAAAATGGGTAACGTTCACCGCATCAAAAGCAGTGACAGCAAAATTACCCCAGTCAAATATCTGGTTCGCAGAAGCTTGGGAATTATGCAAACAAAAGTGAGAGTTGTGTGTGTAGAATACTGCCAATTCATCTGCTTCCCTCCGTGCAAGGACACTCTGAGATGACTGCTCCCCGAAGAGCCACATTTCTGCACGTTCACTGCCATCGTGTCAACCTGGCCTCCTGAGGGCCTCAGTCAGTGGGCAGAATAAAGCTACTCTGCAGGGTTCCCGGGGAAGCCAGGCAACCTCGTTCTCCTTTGGAGCGGCCAATAGGCTTGAACCGCCAACCTGGAGGCTAGCCGTCCAACATTTAACCCACTCCACAACAGGGCCCCTCAAGACGAAGGAAACGGTGTCTAGAGAATGTAAATGTAGCAGCAAATTATTAGCTCGAATCCTCTGGAGAAAACATAATGTGAATTCAAAAGCAGGTCTTTTATCATCTAAAGAAATTCTACATACAACAATCAAGGTTCTAACGGTAAACTCAAATCTCGCTTTCAAAGATCAAAATAATAGCGGCTCGTGCTTTAAGTATGTTGGATCATGTCTTGGTATCTTTCTCACGCTGAGCAGGGGTACAAAGGAGGCCCTACTCAGAAAGGTTCCCTCCCCCCCTCGCTCACCCCCCACACACTCTCTCACGGAAGGCTCTTTCAGGTTAACAAGCTCTTCTTGGGGGAAAGAAAAGAAGGCGCTCTTAGCGGGCTGTCTGGTAGACACACATGCCGCCCAGTGAACGCTGTCAATCAGCAGAGATCAGTGGAGACTCAACTACTGCTGTGGACAAGGGCGGCTTGGGGAAAAGGGCAATTTCGAAGTTCACGGCATGTCTCATGAGAAAGAGGATTTGCAAGGGCCACCCAGGGGGAAGCACTGCTGAGATAGGCTGGCAGGGATGTCAGGGAGGAAAAGTGGAGCGTGAATAACTTGTCTGCCCTTCCGGCTGCTACCTTGCGACCGGCGCATAGCCCGCGTACAGCCAAGGCAACATTTTGCTTCCATGTCTGCCCCGCCGACGACCAGTTTCTCCACAACCGTCTTAGAGTTTTCATTCTCGAAGCCCACCCCACGTGATGGGGTGACCGCACCCCAAGACTAATGGAACGGATCACCCTGGAAAAAAGCTATTCTTGTCTGATGAAGTGGGCACCCCAGAGGGGTTCACGCCTGAGGATTGTTAGGCAGCAGGCACCTCCTTTATGGACGGCTCGGTCCCCACGTGGTCCATGAGCTTGTAGGTGGCGGCCACAAAGAGCGCTGTGGTTTCCAGGCCTTCTTCAAATTGGAGGTACACGCCCCCCAGTTCATCCAAGCGAGCGACCAGGTCCTGTCACAACCAAAGAGAAGCAAGTGGAACGTCCAGTGTGATGACAGAAGGGAGGCCCGGGCACCACTGCCATCCCAGGACGCTGCCTTGTGAGCGGTCTCTCCATCTAAATCTGGACTCAGCCACTTGGCACTTTTACCAGAGACTCCTTAGGACCAGGGCATAGAGTGCACCCTACCCGTACTTCAAGAGCAGCCTATCCCATAGCTCTGGGAAGGCGCCTTCATAAGCCCAGGAGTTTTGGTATGAGAGGCACTGGCTGTCCTGGGCAGAACGTTGGGGGCCAGTCTGCGGTGCACCCCGGAGGCTGCAGTCCCTCACTATCAGGGACTATCACGCCTACAAAGCGTGTCCAAGAGATGCAACAAATACACCTAAGTGGGCTGGGGATCTGTCCCTAATAAAGCATGTGTGTCTGTCTGCAGGGTTTCAGGGGCAGGAGCTGGGAAGCCCATTTGCCAAAAGCAAATCCCACCTCAATCTCCTCGATGATGCTCCTCAGGTCAGCCTGCTGGGACAGGTGGGAAGCAGTCTGCAGAGCCTGTACGGTTCTGGAAGGTAAACAGGAGAATCCCAATGACCAAGAAGTCCCTTTTCAATCACTCACTCTTCCTGTCCCCAGATGCCTTCTCAAATATCCTGCTCTTGTTCTCTGAAAGCCCAAGGCCGCCTCAGCCCTTCAGGAGCACATTTGCAAGCCATTGGGAAAGATGTGACAAAGACTAGAAGATCATGGCAGAGAAGGCAACCCAGGCGAGAGAAGCAGCAGAAAGTAGGATGGGCCCAGGGAGGAGGGGACCCAGGCTCGTCACAGACAGGACGCTGTAGTTCATTCCTGCCAACCACCACGTGGCTGGGAATGCCTGGATGTCGTTGACTCTTGTCATCTCCAGGTGAACAGCGCCTGAGTGTCCCATATTTTACTTGGTCACAAACCCCTGCTTCACAATGTTGGACCACCACACATATTGGCCACACAGATGCCTACAGTCTCATCAAGTTTGTTTTTTTTTTTCTCATCAAGTTTTTTAAGGGAACTCAGTTCTCTTTGTTTATTAATACTGTGTTTCCCCAAAAATAAGACCTACCCATAAAATAAGCCCGAGCAGGATATCTAAGCACTTGCACAGTATCAGCCCTACCCCAAAAATAAGACCTAGCGATGGGTGTGGCTACGCAGCGCATCTGCACAACCCATGTATTTCATCACGGAGTGGTGAGAGGACAGGCAGCCTTTCTCCTCTGCCCCATCGTGACCTATCTGCAGACTCTTGATATTGCAATAAATAAGTCAGCCAAAGACCATTTGCACATGGAAATAGTTACTGACTCCATTGAAAATAGAATGACAAGAAATCAGAGCGTCAACTTTGTGACGCCTAGTCTGCAAGAGGTCATGATTTGGAGTGTTGCCACCAGTGCACTCCGAGCATATTCCATGGATAAGAGCTGTTCACCCAATGAGAGCTCCACTGCTCAACATGAGACTGGGGCCAAGGGTTCTAAAGGAACCCTTTGCAAGAAGTTCAGGATGGAATTTGGGGTTTGGAGAGTTAGGATGCTCCAGAAGACGACTTAACTATACTTGAATAAAATTAGATTGTTGAAGAACTATGATGTTCCAGAAGACGACTTAACTATATTTGAATAAATGTAGATTTTTGTACAGTACTTAAAAAAAAAAAAAACACATCCCCTGAAAATAAGCCAAGGGTGTCTTCTTTTGGAAAAATAGATATAAAACCCTGCCTTATTTTTGTGGAAACACGGTACCCTCTAATGACTTTCAAGACCCATACCCAGACTCCTGCTGCCATGGGCTGTGACGGGATTCAGGCCGTCGAGGACAAGGACATGGTTCCGCGGCCGCCTGCTACTCTGGCCTCTGCCAGCCCCTGAGAAGTGACCGCAGTGGCGACGAGAAAGCAAGCCAGAAGTGGGCTCCCAAAAGGTCTGACCACAGTGTTCACACAACGTCCAGCTCATTTGCGGGCCAACTTCACAGCACCCATCTCGGTGGGAAGCAAGGCATCCTTGCATTTTCCTTGATTGATGGGTACATTTCTGTAACTTTTAAAAGGGAGGCAGGATGCGGTAGGCACGCGCACATTTGAATTTTAAAAATTAGATTCTATTTTCTGAACGCAGGTCATCTGGGAAGTAGAAGTGCTGTTTTGCTGGGAAGGTTCCGGAACACAGGGGCCCCCTGGTGGTTAAGCCAACTGCAGTTGAACACCCCCCACCCCCTCCTCCTGGGGTTCTTAACTCCCAAGGGCTGGCAGCTGCGTGTGAAACCAGCACTTAACAAGTCAACGTGCTGGGGAATGTACGGCGAGAATCTGTCTGCTCAGGTCGAGGTCTTACCAATTTAGATTCCCTCGGTGGAAAACTAAATTCCATTAAGATGACAAGTTGGAAAACAGAGGCGTCACAATTCACAGAGAGGGAAGCCCCTGAGTATTCAACGGCTC